>KZ061611.1:291356-312820 GCA_002091835.1 Anopheles maculatus
AAATGGAGCCCCGCTTCCCAAGGAAGCAACCATTGAAGCCTTCTTACGATGACGAATTCCCGTCACAAGGGCCTCGGCCTGGCTGTGTATTATTTTCGTTTCTAGTCAACGAAGCAGTATTTACGTAAGTTTATCAAGTTTCCCATTGCGCCATTGTTGTTAGTTTTGCACAAATGATAGGAAGCCATTTTTTGCGACGAGTGCTGCGAAGGAAGGTAAAGGTTGTGGTTTGATGCCAGCTAGGTTCAAAAGTTACAACAAAGTGCAGTTGTGGGCTTTGCCGATGTTGGGAGCCATAGAAGAGGGAGGGTCGTGCAAGCACACGCAACCGAAATAGGTTGCGCATTTCCATTTGTATTGTGCCATATTTTTACTGTCCAGTAGAATTTGTATAAAGAGCAGAATTATTACGTGTTCCTTTTAACTGGACAGGCTTTACGTCTGAATGTTTTGCAACGTCGAAAGTCGTTTGATATGATGCAAGGAGTGTATTGTACAGCTCGAGCTGCTTGCAGGTATTTATTGCCCCTGTTGCCTGTAGTCGCTTTACACGGCACGAACTATCCTGGCATACCTGGTTGATACCATGTTGCCGTCTGATGTTGGAAAGACATACATAAAAAACAAGGAAAAAACATACAAATCAAATAGATATCTTGATCAAGACGCATCTTCTGCTGCTGCTGCTACTGCTGGCTCTACACAAAAAAGTACATTTCGTACGGTGAACCATTGTGGCCTCACTTGACTTCTCGCAGGTGGTATCGTTCACCGAATGGAGGCGCCCAGTACCTCACAACCGGTGCAACGCGAAAATCTCTTCCTCGGGGACGGGTAATGGGTACGAAAACTATTATGACAAGGGCGACGAATTGAATTGTGTCGCCTGTTTCGCTTCGGCAACCGGCAAGCACCGGCAGCGCCTGGGTGGCAATACGTCACCATAACTGTCGTGGCGTCGCCGTCAACAGGTGAGCTTGGGGTGGGAACAGAGCGTAGCGTCTTGCACCGTTCCGAAAGCGACACACACAACAATAGCTCAATTGTGTTGTCGCTTGCAGCGAACGAATCGGTTTCGTTGCTGTGCTGTTTTTTTCTTCATTTTCTTTTCTTTTTGGTCCTCTCTAGTCGCTTATGCTGTACGCTAACTGCTTTTTACCCCCCGTTCCTCGTTTTTCTTTGGGTGGGAGAGAGAGAGAGCTTTTCTTTGGATTTTTCCAAGCAGCTTACCACTGCTGGGCAATAACATGTTTTCGACAAATCACTGACAAATGGGGTAAACCACGAGACGGTGATTTATGCATCTGCTGCTGTCATTAAAATGATGTTCGTCGAAGAAGATTTTCCGTTTCGTAGTGTTTGTATAGACTTTTTTGTTGTTGTGGAACCGAATCAATTAAATTATGTGGTATGAGAAATTTTACATTTAGCTAAATCAAAATTAAAACGTTTCATTTATACAATTTGTTAGCATTGTTTATTTTTCGTTAAATGGAAAAAGTCTGATTGAACCTTCACAATCGGGTATAACATTTTGACTCATACATCACCGATCTGAGCCGATATTGAAATTGTGTAGGTTGCTAACTTCATTGAATTTTATGCACATCGTTGTTTGTGGGGCATTTGCTGGAATTAGCTATCTTCAGGTTGGATATTCTTTGTTCGCGCTTTTTTGTCTCCAGGTGCATGAATATAGATTTTACATACTGTTTTGTTCGTGTATATTTGATGATTAAGCTATAAAAAATTAAAAACAAAATTCTAACTAAATCTGAAACAAAAATTTAATATTTGAAAATACATATATTAATATGAATGCAATTGAACTGGAGCATTTTTTTCATCGCATACATATAGCTCTATTTGAGTTGTTTATACATCCTACTTTAGTCTCCATGACAAGACAAGGACATCTAACTCTTTATTACAAAATAACACCTTCAGATCATCACGAATCTGTAATATAAGAACTGTAATTCAACCGTCCAATGTAATACTTCGAAAGTCTAGGTACTTTATCAGCATACCTCTCAGCAAATTTAACACGTTTCTTAGCCTTGTAGATGCACTTGTACGTGAAAGATTTCCTGGATCTTGTGGACGGTCAGATTGTGAGTTACTTTGATTTTGCACACCATCTTGGTATCCGTTTTAAATGTTTTTTTACGTTTACTTTCTTTATGCAATCTGAAAAATCTACCTTTGATGTATACGGTGAAGATTTTTCATGCCTGCCTGCAAATATCGGACATGATTCCTTATTTTTGGCATTATATATTGCTCAGGTTTGGCACATAAAAAATAATTAGTTAAGCATTTAAATAGTTTTTTTTATGATTCTCATCTAAGCAGATGGATGCCGAGGCAGTGGTGAGTGCCGTAATTAAAGGCAAAAGCTTTAATAAATTCAATTTAAAACATATCCAAATGTCACTAAACCTAATAGAATGTTATGTATGATTTTTAAGATATTTTTTATGATCTTATTATCGGTAAATATTGATAAATACTTTTAAAAAGAAATTAAAAATAAAATTTCTGCGTGTTCAAATGCAATGTTCCTCAACAGGTGAGCTTGGGGTGGGAACAGAGCGTAGCGTCTTGCACCGTTCCGAAAGCGACACACACAACAATAGCTCAATTGTGTTGTCGCTTGCAGCGAACGAATCGGTTTCGTTGCTGTGCTGTTTTTTTCTTCATTTTCTTTTCTTTTTGGTCCTCTCTAGTCGCTTATGCTGTACGCTAACTGCTTTTTACCCCCCGTTCCTCGTTTTTCTTTGGGTGGGAGAGAGAGAGAGCTTTTCTTTGGATTTTTCCAAGCAGCTTACCACTGCTGGGCAATAACATGTTTTCGACAAATCACTGACAAATGGGGTAAACCACGAGACGGTGATTTATGCATCTGCTGCTGTCATTAAAATGATGTTCGTCGAAGAAGATTTTCCGTTTCGTAGTGTTTGTATAGACTTTTTTGTTGTTGTGGAACCGAATCAATTAAATTATGTGGTATGAGAAATTTTACATTTAGCTAAATCAAAATTAAAACGTTTCATTTATACAATTTGTTAGCATTGTTTATTTTTCGTTAAATGGAAAAAGTCTGATTGAACCTTCACAATCGGGTATAACATTTTGACTCATACATCACCGATCTGAGCCGATATTGAAATTGTGTAGGTTGCTAACTTCATTGAATTTTATGCACATCGTTGTTTGTGGGGCATTTGCTGGAATTAGCTATCTTCAGGTTGGATATTCTTTGTTCGCGCTTTTTTGTCTCCAGGTGCATGAATATAGATTTTACATACTGTTTTGTTCGTGTATATTTGATGATTAAGCTATGAAAAATGAAAAACAAAATTCTAGCTAAATCAGAAACAAAAATATAATACTTGAAACTAAATAAATTTATTTGAAAGTAATTGAGTTCTTCATTCATCGTATACATTTAGCTCTATTAATCGCATACACTTAGTTCTATTAGCAATACGGCCAGGCCGTTCTAATAAAAAAAAAAAACATTTAGCTCTATTTGAGATATTTACACATCCTGCTTTAGTCTCAATGACAAGACGTTCCACTCATTTGCTGATCTTTTTGCAAGACTTAGTATGAACAGCATTTAACGATACTTCAAATTCTTATAAGGCTTTCTCAAAGGCATCAACACAATTTTATTTGTTTATAACACCTGTTTAAATATAGAACCGCCCTCTAATTCTCAACAGAGATGTCCTATGTGCTTTCGGGATACCATTCAAACGAGTTTGTTCAACCGGTTCTATGCCAGAAGAAACCTCGTCATTAGTCTGGTGATTTGCAACAGTCTTCTATCTTATTATTACGAAATACACCTTCAGATCATCATGATGATCATCCATCATGAAGCATCGTTTCGTTGAATGCAAAGCTTTCTACCTTACTTACTTACTTACTTATCAGGCGCTACAACCGCTTCGCGGTCTTGGCCTGCTGCAACAATTCTCGATACCGCTCACGGTCTAGCGCCGTCGTCTGCCAATCAATAATCCCGGCCGTTCTGGCGAACGCATCAACGCCATCACTCCATCTCAGTTTGGGCCTACCACGCCTCCTCTGTCCGAGTAGATGGCCTAAAAGGACTTTACGACATTCTCATGACATGACAAGCCCACCGGAGCCTGGCGAGCCTAATTCGCTGCACGATGGTGAGTCCACCGTAGAGCTCGTAGAGCTCGTCATTGTACCGGCTCCTCCATTGTCCTTCCACACATACGGGGCCAAAAATCCTTCTGAGTATCTTCCTCTCGAACGCGGCTAAGAGGGTTTCGTCAGTTTTGGACAAAGTCCATGTCTCAGAGGCGTATGTGAGTACTGGGACTATAAAGGTTCTGTAAGGTCCCAGCTTCGTCCGTCGCGACAGGTATTTTGAGTGGAGAAGTTTTCTCAGGCTGTAGTATGACCGGTTGGCAGCCAGCACCCTTGCGCGCAACTCAACGTCTATGTTGTTGTCGGTGCTGACTTTTGACCACAGATAGGTGAAGCTTTGAACGACTTCGAAGGTCCGATCTCCTATCTGTACATCACCCCTGCGTAAATCCGTGTTTGTTAGCAGGGCCGCTGGTGGTGACACCATCGTTTTGGTTTTTGCCTCGTTGATCTCCAACCCGAGGTTCAGTGCCGCATGCTCGATCCTTTGGTAAGCTTCTGCTACATAGGAGAGCCTCAAACCAATGATGTCTATGTCATCAGCGTATGCCAAGATCTGGAGTGACTTATAGAAGATGGTCCCCGAAGTTTCCACCTCCGAGTCTCGGATGGCCCTCTCTAGCGCCAGATTGAATAGGAGGCAAGCAAGCCCGTCTCCCTGGCGCAGACCCTTGGTGGTAGCAAAGGGCCCTGAGAGTTTTCCATCCACCTTCACCTGGCTTCATGTGATGTTGGTCATTGTTGGTTTCGTTGGGTCATTGTTGGTCAAGCTCTTTACCTGTATGCATTAAACCTGTATGGGTTTGACACGTTTGGTTACTAGAAAAATTGCAATTCAACTGCCCAATGAAACGCTTTTCGAAAGTCTAGTGATTTTCTCAGCATGCCTCTTATAGATGCACTTGTATGTGAAAGCTTTCCTCGATCTTGCGGACAGTCAGTGTATAAGCTACGTTGACTTTGAACAGCATAAACAGTTTTAAATGTTGTTTTACGATTGCTTCCTTTATGCAAACTGAAAATTCCATCACTGATGTATACGGTCTTTGTAAAAGTAAGATTTTTCATGAGGTTTGCTTGCAAATATCGGACATGATTCCCGATTTTGGGCATTTTATATTACTCAGGCACATACAAAATAATTAGTTGAGCATTTAAATAGTTTTGGATGATTCTCATCTAAGCAGATGTGGCGGGTGCCGTAATGCACTTGAATTTCTGTACCATCATGAAACAGTAACGTGTATCAACGCTTGAAGGCGAAAGCTTTTATAAATTCAAATTAAAACATGTCCTAATGTCGCTAGGAATCTACTACCGGGCGGCCCGGTGGTAAATGCGACAGCGGCGCCGGTCTTCACACGGCAGGACCGAGGTTCAAGTCTCATCTGGGCCGTTCCCCCATAGTGAGGACTGACTATCCAACTATGCGGCAACAATAAGTCTAGTAAGCCAGAAATGGCAGGCATGACCTAAGAGGTCGTTAGGCCAAGAAAGAAGAAGAAGAATGTCGCTAAACCGAATAGAATGTTATTTGTGATTTTTAAGATATGATCTGATATGTCAATTTTTCGGTTGATATTGATACAAACTTGTAAAGAGAAATTAAAAATAAAATTTCTGCGTGTTCAAACTGCAATGTTCCTCTAGCTTGTCATCAATGCACAACACTCGGTGATTCAACTTTAACACAAATCCTGCATTTGAACCACACGCAACGGATTAATTCCACAACTTCCTGCGTACATTCGCATATCGTATGACAAAACCGCACAACTCCAGCTTCATTTTCAATAGAAATTATCACCGTGAAGCAGGTTTTCGATCTAATTAATCAGAGAAATGAGTCGCACCAGGCTGAATGGGAAGGATGGGCGCTGATTGATACTGATTTTAATTATATTCCCGTGCGTCAAGCTTTCGCCAAAGTGACAAACTACAGCATCAAAAACAAAGCACGATCGAGCTTGCAAAACAGTCGTTAGAAAATCCCACGCATGAAAAACTACCCGGCCCATCGAATGCCCGGTGCTCTGTATCCTGTGGGTAGCTTTTTTGCCACTCGTTCATTCGATACCATCCGAACGGTGGTATTTGCAAATCCTTTGTCATGGGTGCTTGGGATTTTTTTTCGTGGGGTTTGTTGTTTTCGTTTAGATTTGTCATTTTGTGATGGTTGGTTTGTACTATTGGTTTTTTGTTTGCGATCTCTTTCCACCGAATGCTTAACTGGTTAGCTGGGTTTGGGAGCGGTTTTTCTTTTTTCTTTCGCCTTTACCCGCCGGGCTCGTCGTGTTCACTTTTTGTCACCGGAGATCCAACGCGCAATTTCCACTGTTCAATTCAATCAATTGATTCCTCAACACAACGTCTCTCTCTCGTAGTCTCGGTCTCTCTTGTCACACAAACCAACCATTTCGCGTCTCCATCGCAACGCACCAACGGTCTGTCGGGTAAGTGCGGAAAAGCGGACAGGGCGATCGTACGGTGAAATATCCTAACACAAACAGTGCAATTGCAAGTGCAACCGATCGCTACTGTGTGCAACGCTGCTCGCTCGCGGAACGCTGGAAGGCCACCGCGGGCTGGATGTTGCTGCCGTTCACTTGGGACACCATCCTCGGGTGGCGAGAGGTGTCGCTCTCAATTTCAATCTCGTCACGAACGCAACAGTAAATACGTCGATAAACAATATTTTCCACCGTATTAGTTTTTCAAACAATTATTCCGCACGCTGTCTTTTGGTGTCAGGTTCTGCTGCCCTGCACTGCCGGCGTGACCCGGGATCGTCCGGGTGTCGTTGTGCTTGTGCGAGCTCCAATTATATTTTTCCACCAAACTGTGCGCCACTGCCGTGTCACGTGAGGATGCACCAGCGGAGCGGCGGTTCTATCGATGGTTAGTGTTGTTTGGTTTGTTTGTTTTTTTGTTTGACGAAACGGTCGCCTGTTTGTTCGGTCGTTCTTTGATTGGCACGGTTCGGGTTTATTTCTTCTGTTTCGCAGGCAGCGGTCGATGATGGAAGTGGGATTTGTGTTGAGTCGTTCCTAATTAACACGGACTGCTTTGCTCATTGTGCCTGACATCGTTAGTGCAGTGCATTGGGATTCGTATTGCGTTATGGTGTTTTATCATCTTGACTATTTTTTTTCTGCTGATATGTGCGGCTGATTATGAGGAGTTTCATTATGATAACCATATTTATATTTCTTGTACTAGACCATTCTACACACTGTTCTCCAAAGCGCAAGGTATCTACAGAAAATTTCTATTTATTGTGCTTTTGATGGTTTTTATTAATCTTATTGAAGGATTTAAACACATTTTAGAGCTTTTATTGTTGGTGTTTGTTAATAGTTGCCTAAGTTTTATTCAAAGATATTGAATAAATAGTTGTTTTATCGTTTGTAGCCTGAATTAAATAGTGGTTTTATACTCTTGATCTTTAGTCACAGGCGTACTAAAGCTGGTAACATCTCCGTGGTGGGACAACATTCTACATTTCGCCCTAGATTTTACTTGAACGATGAGGTTATTTGAATACTTCATCCAAGACTTTTACTAGACGAAGCATCTTGGATGAAGAGGTCCCGTGAATAAAGTGTTTCCTTTGGACCCTTGAAAGATCAGGCACAATGAACGATAAGATCACTTGGGCGAAGAGATCGCTTGGTACACTAGACTTCATGACAGCTAAGAAGACTTGGATGACAAGGCGCACTGTGCTCATGATGAAACTCGCTTCAGACTCTAGATTGAAAAGTTTTACTGAAGAATTCATAGCATGTATAAATGAATATCTGAAGTCATCTTAATTGTTACCATGATAGCTAAGCATGGCAGTGGTTTAAGAAGTTGTAAAATACTTGGTTTTGGTGGGATAAAAAATCCGTATAGTTTAAAAAAATACATAACTTACAATATTAATGACATCCTCTCGGGTTTTTGACTCCTGTTCAGGCATTAAGAGGAACCCTTGCTGTACCAATCAGCAAAATCTTGAGCCAGAAAGACGATAAGTACGTACCAATTATATTTGATGTTGCCAAAAAGTTCTTCAGACTGTTAAATTATACTGCCTGACTGTTCTCCAAAGAACATATTTAAAAAATAAAAAATGTGTTACACAAGCTTTCCAGAAGGATAAAATTAAGTCAAGGAAAGCCACACGCCAAGATCACTCGAGGTTAAAGAGCCACAGAAAAAGACGAAAATTGTTCAATATTAATATGCCAAGTGGTTTAATAAATTAAATGTGTATTGAACATTTGTTTTGCTTAACAACATCTCAACTCAATTTTGAGCTTCAATTAGGGGCTCAATTTTGTAGAAAACAAATAATTTTATTACTTAAAAATAAATGATAATTTCAGTTCAATCCGACGAAGCTTAACACAATAATATGTCATATTTCTTACTAACTTTGATTAGCAATTTTTATTGTTTTTACCATCAATTTGATTTCTGCAAAACCATCAATTGTCGCCCGTAATCGCTATTAAGAATTCAGCTAACGTGTTTACCTTGGCTAACAACTTCCGGAATGTGGGAAAAACTCACCCTTCCAAGTATTACAATTTCACGATAAATGTACTTTCTGTACAGGGCAGTTTTTCCGTATTCAAATTTTCGCAACACCATTTAGCATAGTGGTTTTACGGTACCAACTGCACCGCTCCGGTGCATCAGTGATTCCTAGCGCTGTGCAACCTTACATTAGCGTACCCCGTGTTCATGTTGCCTCACATAAACCACACGGAAGCAACGCGAGCAGCAGCAAAAAGCAAACAAGAACCAGCAACAGCAGATGATAAGACGATAAGAGTGTAAAAGAGGCGAACAAAAAAACAGGCGAATTGCAAGTTTATAAACCATGTGTATGGTCGAGGCAAAAATTTATGAGTCGGGCAAGAAGCGGGCTGATAAAATGTTGGCAAAGTTGTTGGTGCATGAAAGAGCACCAGGGAGGAAAGAGAGTGGAAGCAAAGGAAGAAAAAAAAACAAACAAGCAGCAAAAGTAAAACAAGCGATAGGTGCAGAACAAGCGACCAAGAAGAAACACACGAAGAAGCGCCCGTACATTAGAAAATACGAGCTATTTGCCTTGGAGCGACATCGCAAAACATCGCTCGCAAGTTCAAGCTCGGAACGGTTAACGTTTCGGTGGTAACAAATGCCACGCAGCAGCTAGTAGTGTTTCGCCCGCGTGTGTGTGTGTGTGCGGGAGTTTTATATCTCCCCCCCCCCCTTTCCTTGTTTTTCGTGCTGCTGGGGTCGGCAAATGGGGGGGAGCTTTTTTTCTTGCCAAACATCCACCAAAGCTGGCAAGTGGAGTGAGATGTCTAGCAACAGGCGATTGAAATCTGTTGCTTCGCATCGTGTTGCCATCGTAGTAGGCACACCGTACCGGTTGAAACCGTGCGCCTCTGAGTGTATGGGTGAGCTTCCTGCGAGACTGTGAAATTGGTATGTTTGCGTGAGTTTTGCCACTAACACACACACAGCCAAATGCAGTACGGGAAAAATATGAACACGAACGATGGAAAGCTTACCGAAACTCGCCGGAAGTACCCATTTTCGGAAGCAGCTCCATCAGGTGGTAAACAGCAGCACTGGAGATACTACTACCACTAACGCAACGGAATGTTTTGAGAGTGCAAAAAACGCACACACTTTTCCTTCTCGAAATGGGAAACCTGTTGAAAGCTTTCGTACGATGGCTTAAGGGAAAAAAGCGTTCGCTTCGTCTCGTTTCGATGATATTCAACAAGCTTTGCTGTCCCGTTCGGATAACGCTCTGCAACCATTACGAACCGGTCCGAGCAACAGGCTTCTCCCGTCTCGCTTGTTTTCATAAAAAGGCGAGGGATGTGGATGGGGTTGGGAAAACCTCGGCGGAGGTTAATGATTCGGGACACGGGCTGGTCCTCGTTCGGCAGCGTTCGGTGTGTTTTGCGCAGGGGAAATGGATAGATTTTCCCGAAAGCTTTTCGGGTGTTTCGTCCGAACTTGAACGGAAAGCGTGCGCTGGTGTGTCCGTTGCGTTGAGTGTTTGCGTGAGCTCGGACAGCTTCATTGCGTTGAGGGAAATCGGAGGGAAAGGGAAACAGGGGGTACATGTGAGGGTTGGATGTTGTTTGCGTTGTACATCCCGTCCGTGCCATTTTCATGCCCCGTGCCTCAGTGGAGCTGCTTCCGTTCCGCACCATTTTCTTATCACGTACACTGTTGCACTGTTGCGTACGCACACGCAGAAAATTGGACAAGAATAAAAAACTGCAATAAGAAATAAAATACCGGGAATTTAGTAAAACTAAACCGTATCTATGCAGGTTGACTGAGTGAGCAAGCAGCATTAGGTTTTGAAATTGATACATTATCAAACTGGGTAAAATGAGAAAATGAGACACGCTCGGTAAGATGATTTAGTTTTTCGCATGTTTTCAGGTCCCGGAGACACATCAGCCGGGTGGCTAAGAAACCACGGATGAAGTGTCTGTAATGGGCAAGAGTTTGAGAGAAAGCGAGCACTAAAGCTTCGGTAGACATCATCAACTCACCCTCAACCCGAGCAGAGACTCGATCCAAGTTCACCTTCAGATGGGGTAGGTTAACCTCCGGAAGTACTCCGCATCTCTTGACCACTCCTCACGAACCACACGTCTCCGGGACGTTTAAAAACTTAAAGCTTCGACCCCGCGGAACACACACACATCAGGCCTGCCGCTTCAACTGCAGGGTGATGAATGAAAATTACTCTTACGCTAGCCGCCTGCTGTTGAAAGCCCTTCGATGTTCGTGCCCAGAATTAAAGGGTGTCACCATGGTGACGATGATGACGCTCTAAGGCACGTCTACTGTGGGGTGTTGTTTTCCGATTGGTGATATCGTGTACATATCTGTTCCATATGGTAGGCGAAAACTGGCCGATGCAGGTAAACTTTTCCATTTTTTCGCTTCAGAAAACATTTTCCCTTACTTTCTTGGAAGGTGTATTGGCCCTTCTCTTCCTCCCTCCTCCCGCTACTTGGTAAACACACACGCTCTCACACACTTACTTGCTCTTACCGCACAACGTTCAGTGTCGGGGTATCGGTGAGTAGAGATTTTCCCGAGAATTTGATGATAAACTGATTTGATTTTGTATCTCGCTCTCTCTCGCTCTCTCTACTCTCCTGAAACAAAAAGGGACCAATCCGGTCGGGACAGGGCATCGGAAGGAAGGTTTTAAATTTTCCGTGATCAATATCGGTTTTCGCTGAAACAACGCCGCCAGCAATAACGCAAAACCGTCCAACCGAACTGACACTGGGCGGAAAAGTGAGGACGACCAGGGGGAAAAACCCCCAAGAAAAAGAAGTGGATGCGGGGGGATATAAAAAAATCTCGTTTTCCATTTTTCTCACCCAGCTCAGGCTGTAAGCACGACCACCGCCTTTAGAACGGGACCGAGGCCGGATGGTCTGCAATGGGAAAGCCTATCATCGGGTTTGCTTTGGTCCGGGGTGGTTGTGATGGTGGTGCGTATATGGCGTCGTACTGCGTGCAACCATCCACCGTCACCGGTCCATCCTCATTCGGTTGGGGAGGTTGAATCGGTTTCTATCTGGGTTAAGGACCCTTGAGCGATCAGGGTCGACGGATAGCACGGGCTATCCCCAACAATTCCACGTTCATCTCGGGGCAAGAGTTAAAGTTATACTTTTCCCGGCCAATCCGACGCCAAGCGCACCGAGATGAATGCGTCCGCGGCTGATGGTGGTGAAGGTGGTCGAACCCGGTTTGAAGTGAGTGTGAACCAGTGTTTATGGTGTTGGAAATGAGTTTTAATGGCACTTTATTTCGTTTTGGGGTGAGTTGTGCTGGAGCGAGCTTATGACGGAAGCCGGCTATGACGGGTCGGGGTTATGAAAAGCGATCCAGGCGTTAAAAGCGTGGGGGAGAATAAAGAATGTCCACAATGGTAACGGGGGTGTTTTAATGGGTTATTGGAGGGAGAGAGAGAGAGTGAGAGGTGGTAGCCAAATCTTCCCGTTGATGAATGGACACACGGTTAAAGTGATTAAAACACGGTGCAAGAATATTTCCAACCGGTTATCGGTGGCCGGTGTGGAAGAAGTCTTTGAAAGGTTTGAGGCGAAGTTTAAAGTGTGGCTTCACAAACTTAATTTCAACCGGAATGAATTTTACAAATACAGAACGAGTGCTGGAGGGATGATTAACCCAACGAAGAATTTAGCATAGATGGAAAGAGTTTATTTCATTCAAGATTAACAAAGATTTAAGAGACATTTTGTCCAGTTTTTGTATGACATTTTAGTGTTAGTTATCGAATCCATTAGCCAGCTTCATGCTTCAGCAACCATTTTCGACTTCTAAAATGGATCATCACAAACAACAATTTCGGTTCCATGCATTCCCAGCTAACACGAGCAGTGCCTGTCAAAGGATTCTCGACGGAAAATTCTCGGCTTCTCGTCAAATAGTGCCGTGGTGGAATTTGTCTAATTTAAGTACGCGATACAACTGACAACAGCTTCTTGAAGGATAGAATCGAATCATCCTAATCTTCGCATACCATTTAGTGGTACGCATCCGTTACTTTACCGGATCCATACAGGCCACACTATGGCGCCTTTGGGCGCCCTTTTGCGACTTACCGGGCGATGAATGATTGATGTCTAATTAATCTAGCATTTCAAGACATCCTAGCACCGGCACAGTCGTAATGAATCGGAATGCAGCCAACCATTTCGAATCCGGTGTTCTGGTAGTGGCCCTAACCGAACTGAAGCCTTTCGGCTGCTGGGTAGCGGTAGTGTATTTGCGTATCAGGGTACGTGTCGGTTTTTTTTTTGTGTGTCGGTACATTTTAAATATTTATGAAAGCTTCGCTTTTTGTGTTTTGTACCCTTGGCTAATGAGGTATTTGGACGTTTTTCGAAGAATTTGGATAATTTTTAAAACGTGGGTTCAGGAAAAGTTTGCGTTTTGTGTCACTTTAGACGAAATGTATTTGACACAAGCCAGAAGGCATAAAAGGATGTACGATCTTGACTGAGGATTCGGCGATTTTTGGATAAGTCTTCGGATATGCATACAGAAGAACTGTATGCTGCGGTGATACATCGTAGTGCTTGTGTTCGTCTTGGACAGGCGAATTTAGCTCTTGGTGGCGTCATGACCGATGTTCCTTCAGCAAATGTCAAATAAAGACCTTTTCAAGATCTAACTAAATGGTCTTATTTAACTACAAAATTGAGAACAGTTTGTAGTTTGTACGCTGTAGTATTGAATGTGTGAGAGATCAAATGATCTTTTTTGACAAGGCGCTCAGCTTTAGACCTCCACTTACCAGCTGTATGTCGAATGTTAGTCAGGCATCGAATATGTCACAAATGTTTGGTGACCCTTCAACCCAAATTAGAATTCGACAAATAGAAACAATTCAGCGATTTGCAATAAGACTCCTCTCATTGGAAACCTAATAACGCTCGTCCAGATTATGCCACTCGATGTCTGCTATTGGGACTATGGTCGCTGACACCAAGACGAAGGCTCAGTGCCTGTTTGTGGCTTGATTTAAGTGAAGAAATTGAATCAGAAACATCTCATCAGCTCAGCATACTTTTTTACGCCGTCTAGAAGTTCAAGGTCTCGAATTCGACCTACATTTCTTATTGATCATAACATTATTAAGACAGGCAGGCCCTCTGTGGAAAATGTTCAACAAAAACTTTCGAGTTTTCAATTAACTTTCGTTAAGATGCATGTTGAACAAGTTTTAAATTAACATAATCCGAAATAAACTGTGGAGGTAGCAGGCTAACATATCAGGATTCTTTTGATAAATTTGTCCGCTGTTTGATGGCTAGTCATGCGTACATTCGCCACGCGCTATTGCCGTTCAATAACACTGTTCCAACGGGGAAGATTTAGTAACTAGGCATATTGTTGCATATATCCAGGGAGAGGAACCTTGCACATCGCTTTTAATGCAGATTATTCCAATGAGGAAAACTTACTCAAGTGACCCATTGCTAAGTTGCTTACGGTAGTTTTCTCTTCGATTATTATTATGTATAGAAGCATTATAATCTGTATTGCTTATTCAGAGTTCAAAATATTTTGTTAAATAACTATGGAAGTTTTTAAGAACCATGTTTGAGTAATAGTTGCCAATGATATTAGGAAGATTTCCTGACAAGCATTTTTGTACCTTATAGGCTCTCTGGAAGCTTTGCAAATGTGCGCAAAGACTGTAAGGCATTGTGGGAGAGACATGCATGGATGGAGGCTTTCAATTTCGGTGATTCCACAAGAAGTGTCCTCGAAGCCTTGCTTTCTCGACAACTCAGAAAATCTGGCATTCTTTCTAATGATATCTAGACATAGGTCTAATCATTTCGCATTAATCGTGCATCTGATAGTTCTATTAAAAAAACTTGTTTAATTTTCCTTGTATGTAAATTGCACTCCAAAAGACATCATTCCACAATGGAAAGCAACGACTTTTGTGCAAGCATCCGAATGTGCTTCTGAGCCCGGAAACCACGCGCATCTACCATTATGGCGTAGAGATAATCGATCATGATTCACATATTGAGTAACAGTCAACAACAGGAAGGAAAGTCAATGCCGACACAAACAAAACAAAACAAAAAACGCTACAAGACAGTCAGGACATACCGAAAAGGGGGGACATAAGAAAATCGATCGGGAGGGAATAATTTACTTTGTTGCATGTTGTACCGTTCCCATTCGTCCAGCTACCTAGGATGAAACACTCTTTGGAACTGAGCCGAAGAATTTGGTGCAGTACGATGGGGCGAAGGTTGAGGCTAGTTGAGGACTTTTTCGAAACGATGATCAATGAAAGCGAGTACAGAACACACATACACGTCTCCATAGAGGGTGAAGTAATGCATGATGGTATGAAAATATTTCCCATTTTATGCATGCACGTCTGCCATACGCCCCATATATAGTAGCGCCGGTTAGTGTAGCCGTCATGGTGCCCATTTTTTTTATTACCATTTTACCTTTTCTTACCTTTGCCGGGCTGTTATGGGGAACGTCTTCTTCAGATATGCAGATATCCGCTACGCTCGATGCTGTGCTTGGCTTTTCGCTCCGATAGTACGAACGGATGCTGCTCTGAAGTAGCCTGCAGCAATATACAGTCCCGGACTTTTTTTTGTTGGTTCCTTCTGCTTTCCTTCTAAACGAACTGCACGCATGTCTTACGCCAGGTGGTACCGGCTCCATTGTAGAGCTTGACTAAGATGTAACAACTCATCCCTGAGTCTACCTTTTAAATCTTGTTTCCAATCAACCATCGAAATCCGTGCACATTATTGGCACAACCGAGAGGATACCGGGCAGCACCGATAATCGAAACCCTGGCTTTGGAAGTGTGGTGCATCCGAGTGCACCGAGGGCTGACTTTAATTTTTCCTTTAACTGATTATGCGATCTTCTGTGTCTTTGAGTGAAGTTTCTTTTTTTTGTGCATGCAACACAACACAATCTTCACGTGGGGGAAAAATCGTGTGGGACGAATTGCGAAGAAAGTCTTCTCCCCTGGCGGTGCGCAACGGTTGCCCGATTGCATTGGCACTGGCTAAGACTGCTAATGACGTTTGGGAGCGTCTGCACATCAGGAATCGATTTACTTCAATCGTTTGCAGCCAGGAGTTACATTACCGAGATGCAGTAGCAGCAGAAGCAACAGCTTGGTTTGTGTTTCGATGCCGTGAAAGTGCAGTGTGCCACATCCGGAGTGTAACAAGAGCTTGACTGGAAAGAATGATTTGAACCGAGAACGTGTACATGTGTAATTTCTTATGTGACGCTACAACTACTGGCACTGGCATGGGTGTGTTGTTCTATGAAGTTCTTGCTGGAAGGATCGTGTTAATTCAATTAGCTTCAAATTAGCTGTTGAAGTCATTGGATGCTGCTCGTTGAAAAAGTTGAAAGAATCGGAAGAAAATGCTTAGCTTTTGAATGATTTACATGCTTTTCTTAGGTAATCGCTAATCGCGTACGCGAAGTTGTTTAAGGAAATTGGATTTTGTTTGAAACAAACCCCTTTTTAGTAGGTATAAACGAGAGAAAGACTTGATACTCCAACCAAAAACACTTAATCATCAGCAAAATTACTCATTCTAATGGATTAAAGACAAATGAAGGTATTTATAGTACCAAACTTTTAGCGCCCCAAAAAAATTGTTCAATTGCTCTTTCTTTCTCTATGTCTCTCTCGCGCACATTTTGTGGAAATAACAGCACAAGTAGATGGATTATCACATATCACACTTGTGACGAATTCCCAACAAAGATAACATTAACCTACTTAAACCTTCTCACAACCATAATCGCTCAGGACACATTTGGCAACTTCAAACGGGTACCGCCGCCACCGGGGAGAACGCACATAAAGATTTTCTAATCATTCTAAAACGTTTACCACAACAGCCATTGCCTGACTGTTTGTTCCTCGTTTGGTATTGAAGGGACCATGGCATCCGTGTTGTGCTTTGGGAGTTGTATTTAGGATTTTATATTATTTTTCTCATCACCCTGTTGCTGTTGAAAGAGACACACATACGCAACGAGTTATGAGCAACTGGAAGCATTCCAACAAGAATATATTGTTGGATGTTTCTGCTGCTGCTGCTGCTGCTGCTGAAGTTGAAGAAAGTTGATCCGACTCATCTTCGTCTGGCAAAAGAGAAAGAAAATGTAGGAAAGAGTTTCACTTTTCGGGATTCATTTCTTTTATCCAAGCGTTCATTTTGGTGTCTGACCTTTTTTCCACCCTTTCGTTTGCGTACTTTAGCCGGCGCTTTGACTGGATGGATCAAGGAGCAGAAGCAGAATGCAGTCACATTCCATTCGACGGCTAGTAATTGAACTCTACCACCGTCCAAAAACCATCGTCGTTAGGTTTTTCTTAGCTTAGGTGTGTGTGTGTGTGTGGCTGAGCAATGGATGCGGTCACAAAAACTTTAGCAAAAACCCCAAATGCATTCACACCGAAACAGGCCAAAAATAGGCTGACGGGACGTACGTAAGAGTTACGTTTCATTGAGCCAACCGGCAGACATGTGGGAAAATCATCCGTTTTGCGTGAGCGTTTTCCACAGCCCTGGTGGTTGCGGTTTGACGGTCAACGTGTGGTTGGATCTAACGAAAAATGTCTCCATATGGACGTTGCGGGTCGATGAAAATTTGTCCAATTGTTTGTGGGTAGTTGTGCGGGTGAAGAAAAAACCGGTTCAAAGTAAGGATTATTGGATATTTGGAGATAGATTTGTTTTTGTCTAAACATGTCTGCTTTCGTATCAATTTCTTCTTTAGGACAATAACTTGAAGAATTACTAAGCTTACAAAAAAGCTCTTTTCGTTTTTTACACTTTTTTCCATCAAACAAATCTTGTACCTAGTTGCACATAAACGGGTATTATTTTAACACTTTCTATTCTTATTGTACCCGCCAACCAGCGAAGACACGGTGGCGCAGAGAGTGTGGCGTACGAGCTGGCAACATAAAGTATGCTCATTCGCAACATAAAAATCACAAACCCACGAGCGCCAGAAAGCCAAGCTGCGGGAAAAACGCCCTGCAACGGATGGGGCGTGTTTGATGCTTTTGTCTGGCGGAAGTAAAATTCAATGAAAGCTTCGTTTCCCGTTCTTTTCGCTTTGTGGCGTTTCGAAATCGTAAAACCCGGAAGTGGTAGTGATTGGGAAGGATCCGTGTCTTGATGGGGACCCGGGGGGGAAAAAAACGGATGGGCAGCATCGGAAGAAATGAAAAGCTTGAAGGGAAAACGGTGCATTGTTGAATGGTGGGTTGCCCGGCAGACAAGAGTTTTGACGGGTTGATTCTTGGCTGTTGTTTTGTTGCTGTACCGAACTTTAGGATTGTGCTTTGTAGCCATATAAGCGTTTTCGTTTATGTTTAGGAGGTGGTAAATTTGGGTATATTCGAGAAAGATACAGCAAATTAATATTAATAAAGTTATTTATTTTCAAATATTTTTAAGACTAAAATGCAAATCTTTACACAAACAATAAAAAAAAAACTTCCAATCCTTCCGATGGGCTTAATTGATTGAGCTTAAAACTCATACATAATAGGTTATTACTTAAAATGAAGAAAACATTGATTTGTATCACTTATTTCACAGTTGAAGTCATCCGGCAAATATTGTCTACAAGGCAGACATGAATAAAATAAGTTAAATCAAAGAGACCTACATCAGACCCGAATTTAGCTTGAAATGAAAACATAAAATTAATGTTGTAACGTTTTTCACAAGGAAAAACCCCAAGCTTACGCTCAGCCATACCACTCCCAAAATACGACTCCATCGCCTACCATCTGGTTGCGCCATCACGCATTCGCGATGCTTAAATCTTACCATCGGTTTTATATGCCTCCGAATCGATCGGCTGGCCTTTATTTTATGGTATTTTTCATTTGATGCCACATTTTCCCGTACGCTGACCAGCGTCCCAGCATCCCGCCACAACCCCCGTCTGCACGCACTGTTGATCTTGGGGATGTGTTTTACGCGACGGTTTAAAGTTTCGCGACCACTACGTTACTCGCAACTGGTCCGTGGTGTGGCGATTTGCTTTTCGCCCATCCCGGGTAACCATACGGTAACCGGCGAGCCGTCGCAGCGATTATTGCAGAGAGGCATTGACAAGTAGAAAATATGCCATCTTCAAGCACCGAGGCCTGAGGACGGTAAGCATGCGATTAAGTCCGTATTGTGAGCGTGTGTTTGTGGATGTGTTGATGAGAAACGATGGGGACAGGAGGTGAAGAAGGGAAGGGAATTTTCCCAACTGGCCCAATACCATCACTCGGTGCCGGGTTGATAGTGTACGTAGCCTAGGGAAACTCTACAGTGCCTGCCGAAATGGTCGAGATGCGGGTGTGACATCGTCGAGCTACGAGGAATCGTACTACCGGCCGATGGGCGAAGTCTTGCGAGGCTCTCCACCCTCATCCCCCTCTTCTCCAGACCCCACCCCAGGAAGGTGGTTGGAAAGTCGGTAAGGGGAAAAAGGGCACGACACGTGTCGTGCGCAAACGCGCACACCAAACTGTTGCTGCTTATCAACAGGCGGTTGATACACAGGGTGCGTATCGACGAGGGTTTTTTGGTGTTGTTGCTTCTGTCTGTCGGTGCCGTCTTCGGGCATCGGTGTTTCGGCTTTCGTTTCGGAACGAACCACCGCCGCCAACACCTCCAACACACCGAAAAGGCCCGATGTCACTCGCTCCGTGTGTATCTCCACCGTGCCGAACGACTCGCAATGACAGCGGATACGGGTGGATTTTCCCTGCCTGTTTGCCTGTGCTTCGGTTTGCACGAAGGGGAGATTTTGCGCTGCCAGTTCTGTCATACGCACACGAGCGAACATTCTCCCGTCGCTATGGGCTCGGGCTTCTCCCGGCGAAAACGGGAAAAGCCACCCGATGTTCATCGTCGGCGCGCCTTTAGAACGGAGTTGCTGGGGGTAGGGTGGGTATGTAGTAGCACTGGGGTGGTTGGTTTTTTTAGAACCTTGCTCCGGACATTCGAACACGGTGTCAGTCGTCAGTTGGTAGCGGTAGAAGTCACAACAAAGCTTGCCAGTGTGTGTCAGGAAGCGTCCGTTTCTATCCGTTTTGCGGCACCAGTGCCAACGCACGCACCAGTTCGGTTCGGATCAGTTTGTTTCAGTTTTTTGGGTGTTTTTTACCTGGTAGTTCAGAAGCGTTTAAATCGTTTTAGTTCTTAAGGTTTTGGTTAGTTTAGTTATTGGTTGAGTGAGTTGTACACCGAACATTCGAAACCGGGCACATATGGTGGCGAAAAAGGCAGCAGAAAAGCAGAAGAAAACGTTTAAAGTTATAAAAGGTTTTGTTATTTTAGTTTATTGTTACACTTTTTTATTTTGTGGGAGAAAGTTTGTGCAAATTTCTAGTAAAAGTTGGTGAAAAATGATGTGCAAATAATGGAAGAGGTTGGTAAACGTAACGAGTAGCATTTTGGCAGTAGTACCTTCGTAGCTCTTCTGTGCAGTAGTTGTCGTTGTAGTTAAGTAGTATTTTATGGTACAAATACTTTTTAAAGATGATTAATACAAGAAAAAAAACTAAGTTTGTTCATGTTTTTTGAAAAACCTAACATAGAAATAGTAAAGTGTCTGAAGTTTACAAAAAAAGAAATTCTCATCCAAAACTAATAAGGAAATTTATTTAATTAATTTTTTAAATTCAAAACATGTTTAAAAAAATAACTTAAACTAAAAGTAAATTAAAGCAACTGCATAAATCAAACCTTAAAATTCATAACAGGTCAATTGAAAGGTATGAAGACGAATAAGACAAGCAAAAAGGGTTTTATGGAAGCGTGAAACAAACAGGCAAAAAAAAAATCCTTCAGTTTACCTTTGCCCCTTCGACAGTGCAGCTCTATTTTCCACTGTACCGATACGGATGAAGAAAATGAAAACATTGATGAACGGTAGAATAGCAATCGAAAAGTCAGAAACAAAAGTAAGCAAGCGAGAAAACAGCAGCAACAACAAAAAAACCCAGCTCAAATTGTAATATGAGCAAGACAAACCAAAACAAAAAAAAAAAACACAAGATATTGCACAAACCAGTGAGCCACACCACGGACACGTCACGGTCCATCTGGCTTTCTGGCGTGTAGGTTGAGGTCTTTGTTTTTTTTTTTGCTGTTGATTTAAGTCTTCATCTCAACCTCAATGGGTTTTATTTTTCCTGTCCGGTGTGCGCTTCCAAAGGACCGTGTCGATTTGTTCGACTGGAAGAGTAAAAACAGTGAGTTTGGTGCAAACGAGCCGCAGCCCTTTCGGTCCAGGCACGGTGTTGGCTATTTGTCTTTTGATTTGTACAAACCTCTTCGGTAGGTTTGCTTTTGGAAAGTGCAACGGGGGAAAAAGGATGGTTGAGGTTTTCCTTTCATTTTTCTCCTGTTGCTGTAATCCTTGCAATTTCTTGCCTTACTTGCTCAGCAAAGAACTCTCAGACAGTCTCGAGAGAAGTGCTTTTATTTACCAAAAAAAACTATTTCCAATTTTCATCAGTTTTCCTATCGTGAGTTCCTTTCGTCTTCTTCGCGTTTTAGTGTTCAGTTTGGTAGTGGTATCGATTTGCAGCACGTAGCACGTTGTTTCGAACACTTCATTAATGAGTTTTATAATTTTATTGACCAGCAGTAGAAGTTCGTTCAGCA
>KZ061611.1:322079-359153 GCA_002091835.1 Anopheles maculatus
GCTTTCTTTGACTTGCTTTTTGCCCGTAGCTGGTTAATCAGTCCCGCGTACGGGGCGGCAATCCGGTGAGATTTGATCATCGGTCTTGCCGTATGAAGATTGGCGCCGCTGACGTTTCTTCGACCGGACCGCCCCTTAAAAAGATTGCTCGCAAACACACAAATAAAAACTAATCTCATTGTTCGTTACTTTTAATCTGTCAATAGTAAATTATTGAAAAACAAACAAAAAATCGCTAAACTATTTAAAAACACATATAAAGAGGTCCTTCCATAAATCATGACACACAAAAACGGGCCAGAAATGGCGTTTGTTCGATGAAATTTCATGAAAAACAGTTTATATCCATAATAGGAACACTTATGGCGAAATGCCAGAAACAGTATAGCCATAATAGGTACATGAACAAGCAATTGTTAATTTCAATTTTTGGGGATTATGTCCAACAAACACTAAGGTCCTCTTGTGTGTTCTCTTCCCAACACTTCAAGCTTTCAGAAAACATATAACTTTATGAAATTTAAATAAAGATTAAGGTTAAAATCTGTAAAATCTCCGTATTGTGAACATATTATGTCCATAATTGGTACATCTACCCTATCTGCTTTGGCAATCTCGATGTTCACGGAAGATATGCAAGTAAAGTTCATGATACAAAAGAAGATGCACAAATGTGCATATCTTTAGGAGACAACATCATCGAATTAAAATACGTCAAAATCATTTTAATTCTAACATATAGTATGCATTTTACAAGCCATCTGATGATCAGTTCACTAGTTAGTGGTAAATGCATACTTTTCGGCTACATTCTGTCGAAATTTGAGTGCTCCATCAGATTATTTACGCTAGCTAGGACGAGAATAGTGAGAGCTCTTTTGCTCTACCCTTTATACGTCCCCGTCTGCTCAATCCGAACCTAAAAGGTCAGCGATATTTATAGTGCGAGGTACCTTCTAGAAAACGCCAACATTCATTCTAAAGTTCCACAAAGATGGAGACGGCATCAGCTTGAAGAGAGCGCTAGAAGAAATAAAACGATTGAGCATTCCGGATTTGTACAAGCATACCAACACTAGCTTGCCCCAATTCAGGTAGATCGGATATTTTGGGGCCAAGTCTACGAGTACAATGATTTCGTGAGCATTACCACCTACGTCTTGATAGAAAATGCGACATTTTAACTGGAAACATGGCAAAAATCTTCTTTTTGACACACATCATCCTATATCTCAGTCTTTATATAATTTTAACACATATTTCCTGAAGAAAAGGTAAATAATTTATATCTTGTCCTGACAATGACTTGGGCTAATCCTATTCTCGTGTTAAAAAGTGATGAATTTCATTTTATTTTGTTTTTGTATACTATTTTGTAAATGGAAATCTATCATGTTTAATGGCTATGATTTTTGTAAGACTCTTGATCATATAATTTATTAAAAGTTTTCAGTTTATGTGCATGAGTTGGTCTATGATTGTGGTATCTTTTTTTATGATAACATTTATCATGTTGAAAGAATGCATATCTCCATCATTTATTTTAATTTATAAAAAATTGGACAACCATTTTGGCAGTGATTCTGAAGGATTAAAAATCCTAGAACACGAATTTTAGAAGACTTCAAATTGCAAGTTATTTTACAGGACATTGAGAATGGGTCCAAATAAATATAACATCAGTATAAGCATAGGTAGTACAGAAATTTGACAAAATGTAAAAATAACAATTTTTTTTATCGTCGACCTTGTTAAAACTGAGGTTTTTGAATTTTGTGGTTTGATGTTTTGATTTTCACAATATCCTAAACATGTCCAACCTGAATTAAAATTGTAAAGAAATATTTTATGTCATTTTTGCGGGTACAGTGAATTACCACTCTTCCCGGAACACGCTGTAATCAAAATTAGGCCACAAGCTATGTGACCATTGTTCCCATTTGCAACACCGCTTGTCAGGTTATTTCGAATGAAAAACATTGCCCTCAAAATGGTGTTGCCCAATATTCACGTTCCCTAAATCTGCGCTACTCGAGGATAAGTGTGTTGCCGCGCTACCTAAAAAAGGCTCAAGGCGTAAGATTTCAAAGCGGCAAACAGCTGGTCCTCTTGGAGTTTTCTTCAAGTGTAAGGATTGTTTTGTGTTTTTTTTGTTTTATTTTTCCGCTGTCAGGAGGTTTAATATGGCGAGCGAATTAGAACGCACGACGACCCATCCGAGCCACACCGAAAGCAAGTCCTTTTCCATGTTGTTAATATGCTTCGTCTTGTTTTTTTTTGTTGGTGCTTGGCGTGCCTCAGGTTACCACCATTGCTGAAGCAACAGGCCACTTTTGGTAGGTTGAGGACCGACCTTTCTCGACGGCGACGGTCATTCGCGTGCGGAAGCGCTTTGCTAGTGAGATTGACTTTTCCGGTGGCGTTCTCGGTTGGCTGTAGGCACCATGTAGCATGGGGAAAATTATAGCTTCAACTCCGTACGCCTTGCCAGAAAGGAAAAAGAAACGATGGATGAGAAAATGTTGTTTTCTCATTTGTCTACAAGACACGCAAAGCCAGTGTGCCGGAATCTTGCCGGAGCCTATCGCGCCGTACGGAACCATCCACTTTATGTAGCTAGGGCCGCGTTGGCTTATTTCATACTGCCGTTTGAATTGAGTCGAAAGCACTTCAAAAGCGGCATGTAACGTGATTATGATGAAGATAAACGATGCCACCCCGGCAACGCAACTGAACCATAAGCCTGACCTAACCTTGCCCCGGGACGCATCCTCACCTAGTGCAGTACGGTCGGCAGCACATTTGCTGGAAGGTTGCCGGAGTGTTTGTCATCGCCGGGAGGGTGAATTTAGGATGGGACGGTGATGGAACGAGGTCAGCGAGACAATTACCCAAGAAGTCGACCCCGGGGAAGGGACAGCGAGCGCGGGAGCAATGAGATCCCACGAGGAAAATCTTATGGACTGGCTAATATTTTGATTTATTTACTACAACCTCATTGTCCGTGGGCTAAGCGTGGACAGGGAAATGGGAATGGCGAGAAGGTTGTGGAAAGCAATGAATGAACGGTAGCAAAAAATTAAATAAAAATAACAAATCCTACCTTCACCATAGTACAACGAGGCTTTTCTTTAAGAGACTCCCAGCACCGCGTTAAAGATCACCGGTGTGCGGGAGCAAACATTTGAATGGAAAATTCATCCTCCAGGATAAACGGCCTATTTTCGTACAACGGCAAACTCTTATGACCGGGAGTAAAGTAGCTCGATGAGCTCCTGCGTATATATCTATTCAAAATCTTCACTCAAAAGCGTAGGAAGCACCGTTGATCCAGGGTTGCACAGTCAAAGAAAAAGAGAAGCGAAAAACGAAACACATCCCAAAAAAAAGGGACTCCCCCTTTCAGGGCGAGTGTATTGATACACTGCAAATAAGAAGGAGCAGGTAGAATGGGAGCCAGAAAATGAAATAAGCCTTCGGCAGCCTCTCAATCTCGGCTCCGAACCGGGGAAACATTATATTTGGTTATCCTTCATTGAAATTAGATTCTATTATGAAAGTATGATTAGATTTAAATTTTATCCGAACACAAGGTATGCCGAAGGAATCGAACACTGACCTGATTGGCGAATGGGAGCGGGTCAGTGAAATGGGGAGGAAAATCCTTGCCAGTCGGCCGAGGCAAACAAAAAAAAAAGCGAGTAGCGCCCGATGAAAAATGTCGGGAATAATAATGCTCAATAATAGTACTAATAATCGTAACCATAAATTGATCTAAACCGAGAAGGAGCGAAAGAGAGCGAAGTAATGCGAGTGAGTGGAGTTTGGATGGAAAATTGTTGGAACAACCATCCCGGGTAGCTTGGGCTGTCTTTAATTACGAAATGGAATGTTTCAGTAACAAAGCTTAAAAGTGATTACACGGATTAGAGCCAATAAATATGATGTGTAGGTAATGGCGTCAAATTACTCAATGAGCAGGTCGCAATGGGTGAAAAGATTGAGATAAAAGCGGAGCTGGTTGGGAAGAAAATGGTGCGGTTTGAAGTTATTATATAGAGAAAATGAAGTCTTTCTGAGGTTTTCAGTAGATACGGCTCATATATTATGACAACGGAGGATGATGTTTATGTCAAAATAAAAACATTCAGAGTTTTTAAACGAAGAAAACACCTTTTTGTGATCTATTAATATGCGTAAGCAGGACTGACTGCTGAATAAAATCAATTATACTTTTTAAAGTCTTTGCCTTGTTCAATAATTATCGATGCAACAATACACATAGTCTAGCGCCGACGATGGCCTATCCAATATAAATCAATATCCACTTATTAGGTTCTCGACCACGCCTCTTCTGCCCATATGGAAGGTTTGAAAAAACTTCATCAGATAGGTCTAGGACTTAGCATTCTCATGACATATACTGGACCTAGTACAGTACCTGGAGCTCGTCATCCGACTTCTTCATGTTTTTTTTTGCCGAAACCATAAAGTGAACCATCTCTCGGAGATCACCCGTGGTTCTGCAATGCTTGGAAAGCCTAAAAATTATGATGGATTGACTTATAAATAATGGTATTCTGAAGATTAAACCTCGTAGTCTCGAAAGACCCTTTCTAGCGAAGGATGGAAGACAGACAAGCGCATATTACAGGGTCTTGAGAGTTTCTCATCCTTTATTACCATACTGGTAATTTTGATTATTGCCATTCTATTGGTCCATTTTATTCTATTGTGCCATTTTTATTGGTCGAATTTGACAGGATTCCAAATGGAATTGCATCAACAATATCAGGTAAATGATTTCAAAAAAATAATTTCTCGTCTTGATATTTGATTTGCAAATACTTTAATACAAATTGCAAACTAACCAGAATACTTAATTACTAAAGCAAAAGATTGTATAAGGTAATTAGTACACTTTCCTATGAAGTTGAGTACTTTTAAGCTTAACATTATAACTTAAAATGACGACAGATATGTTATCAAAATGTTTATTTTTCATCGACTAATACCCAGTACGCAACTTTTTAAAGTTAGGCTAAATATTTACGACGTGAGATCGACTGGCTGTGGTGTAGTATGAGTCGTTACAAACGAAACTATAGCAGAGAAATTCTACTGATGATAGCGTTTAAGAAACACGACTACAATACACAGATAGTCTCGCCGTATAGCCGAAACATTGCTCCTAATGATTTCCACCTCTTTTTATGGATGCAACATACCCTAACAGCCAATTGCGCAGAGGTTAAAAATTGAATTGATACATAACCATGAAAGATGATTAAGGGATCCTTAAATTGCCAAAAAACCAGGGAACATATTTTGAACATTGAATGGATTATCAACTTTCAAGACCAAATCTTCAATTTATCTACAATATTGCGCATGAAACTGTGTACAGGCCTGTTAATTGGGAATCATCATCTTAAAATCGCACATTTGTATTTTACAATTCGATTCCAAGCTGCATTGTTTTGTCTTGAACCCAATTTTATTTCACAAGCTAACCCAACCTTTGCATTGAAGACTATCCTTGAGATGACAAAAATTTAAGACTTCTACTAATACCAAAACATTTTTGAGCGGCTGTTCAATACACCAGAAAATGCTAGAAAATAAATCGCGGTGGAAAGTTTAAGCGAACTTTCTTCGTTTCAAACACACACACATCCTACCACACCACAGCTTGATGTTTGCAAGTGAACAAGCATCAAAGATTTCTCTCTCTCCCCCCCCCCCCCCCACGCTCCGTCATTAATGTAATTTTTCTCCATTGACAAACGCGAAGTTCCGGGATGGTGCGACGGCAACTGGTGCAAAGAACGCGCAGCATGATGAAACACACAAAACACGACACGGCAAACAGCTTCCGGAGCGGGCAATCACTTGGTCGCATCATCGCTGATCGCACTGTCGGGTTGGGTCGGGTTGGGTACCAAGCCCACCAAGACACCCCACACGGTTGGACTCGAAAATAGCAAAAGTTTTTAATTTGAACTTTTCTGATCAAACAAACTTTCGAGCGAAAGCGCGCGCGCTCGGACGACCTCGCGTTCCGCTTCCCGCTGTTACCACCGTTGATGTCGTGGTGCCCATTGCAAATCGGTACACTGGTAGCGGTAGCCGCAACACTCCGCATGAGCACCGGCTAAACATCTTTATTATTACAATATTTAATTTTCCCCTTCGTTTGCGCATCTTAAGCACCGACTGGAAGGAATAAATCACTGAGCGTAAAGTAAGTTATCGTGCTTCCCGTGGTCGGGTTTCCGCTGGCACTTTTCCCTGCTTCATTTTACAAAACGGGGTTTGTCGTTTCGTTTCGTGCTGTGCTGTGAACGAGTGCGAGGGCGAACAATATTTGCGATATCCCATCCCGAACCAGCCGAACCGTTTCGTGGCGGTTTTGCAATCGCAATTTAAATTCATAACCAAACGAGTTTTCATCCACGTTGCGAGGTTCGGTTCCAAACCACTCCCCAACCCTCAATAAATGCGAACTAATGATATGGCAACCATTCGTTGCGGTGCTTCATTTGCCACCGGTTAGGGAAGGATACGATGTGATTTAAAAAGTGCATCCACATGGCACTTTTTCGCCAAGCGGGAAACGTGTTTAATTCTGCATGAAATCGCACTTTATGCGCGTGAGCTAGAGGGTGCTGTTAACTTTAACGATATCGATTGCGAGATTGTGACCCGCAGAACAAAGCAGGGACCGTAGTTCCGATCGTAAAAGTAAACGTTCTTAATGATATTATGTGTTTTTAAACGACCAGAAAACCCATTAGTCAATGGAGACGCCCGGTACTTCACGCTGATGGGAGAGTTAAATGAATGGGTGTTCAATAATCCGTACCATAATTCAGGCGGGTTTTGGCTAATAAAACTGGCGTAATACATTGTGAAATAATTATTCAAACACAGCGGTCTATTTCTAGTGACACGTATTGTGGGTAAAGATTTGTGCAGAAACAAAAGCCGCTTAATTATCTAACAAAAAAGCTTGAGCAGTTCGTTCCTTCGTTAGTGTAAACCCTCACAAAGAGCGCTCAGCTGAATGTGAAAACCGTGAAAACCGTAGCTTCAGAATCTCCAGCTAGGTGGAAAACTATCACACCGGCTATCAAATTGGGCAGGATGGATGGTTTCCCTGTCCCTGTCAGTCGCTTCCAACGGGACGCCAATTTAAAGTATCACCCGTAGCACTGAATCCTGAAAGCACCAAACTCTTGCTGGTGTCCCTGTTTTCTTGCTCTCGGTTTTTTGTGCCACAAAAAAAAATCCGCCGCACTGCTGAATGGAAAATTCAAACGCGTCGCGCGGACGCCGGAAAAAAGGTGAGACGTGAATTGAAATAAAATGAAAAACGGGGTTTCCTACACACGGATTACTTGTGTAGTGGTGGACATGAATGAGCAAAGGAAAGAGATATGCAGTGGTGGGTGTGGGTGTGTGTGGGTGTGTGTGTGTGTGTGTTTGAGACAGAGAGCGTGAATTTAACGAGCACAAGGGCAAGCCAACAGGTTGCCGTTTGGTGGAAGGTCTGGCTGCCGGCGCAGGAAATTAAAGCAACAGGCGGCAAATGCAACAGTTGGAAGCATCTGGCGACCTGTTGAAGTTGGGTTGGGTTGGAGTTCCTCTTCCGTTTCGTTCTTTGCGGGATTGAAATTCTGTTTTTGCCATCCTGCTTCTTCCCCACCACCATCAAACCACTTCCGTTTGGCTTTTACGCTTACGCGCGAGCATTTCACGGATCACGTCGGCATCCGGTCACACGACGCAACCCGGTACCGGCGAGCCATTTCCACGCTCTGTACCGAATTTGTCGAGGTTGAAGCGAAACAAAAAAAGGGAAGAAAAACTGGAGAGATATGGGAAGCAGGGTGCACAGTGTCAAGCATTTTTCCGCTCAATATGTACACGCTCGAGCACTTTCCAATGAATACACTTCGTCAAGCGACTTTTCCGCCCACGGGTGTCGTGGTGCATCTCGCCGGCAAGTGTGGCAACTATACTCCCTATCCCTATGGAGGGCTGTGAGGAGTGGAAGGGGGGAGGGGGAAGGTTGGGTGGGAAAAACGAGAAGACTAACGCTCCAGCACACAAGTGCTCACGATGGCGTGGACGATAGCGTAACAGTGAAAGGATCGCGCCAAGGATCGTTACTTGTAAAATATGGAGTTTATCCATCGCTGATTGTGCGGAATAGAAGCTGAAGGAGAGTTCCCGCTCCACTCACCTTTGGAAGTTAACTCCCCCTCCGCCTCTCACCTTTCTCCTTCCCATTCCAGGCCACCCCGGAAAGCCAATGCTATTCATAGTAAGTGGGATATTCAATCCATTTTCTCGACACCTCTCACGGGCGCAGCCAGACACCATCGGTATGCTAGGATCGTCTGACGTACCCGGCTACACCCTTTCGCTGTGTAGCAGTAATGGTTGTAGCCCGTGTCTTTAGAGCCGTTGCGACGGACCGGTCGGTCCGTATCCGTGTCTCATCCCGTATGCGCATTTACATTGTCCTGTTCACCCGTTGCGATCAAACTGTACCGAGAAGTAGCAGCGAACTGCACTTAGCCGCGAGAACAATGACAGTTTGATTCCACGGACACTCGCTCGGATCGAATGGCAAATGGTGAATGGTGAGCCGAATGGTGCACATCCGACGACCGATGCTACGACGACGTCCGGGTGCTGCTTCTACACGTTCTACACGGGCAAAGGAATGGTCGCGTATCGATGACCATGATTTACTGGTTGCCAACATTCGGCTTGGCTGACCAATTTGGCGCCCTTTGGCGTGTGTGTGTAATGCTCACGCGGCACTGGTAGCGCCAAATGGGTTTTCCGAATGAAAGCGTCCTAATGGAAAATCCTACCCAATCGCTCCCAATGCCCGTGAAACGGCCGTACGAGAACGGGGACCGTAACTTCCTGTCCCGCTGTGCTGGGCTGTAATTGTAACCATTGTTCAGGGTGGTATGTGTGTGCGTGCCTGTTGAATGTAAAGTGTTGAATGTAAGAATGTAGGAAATGGTTCTCGAAAAACCTCAAAATTTGGGTCAAGTGGTAAGTGGTATTGTGCAGCAGCAGTAACAGCTTGATGCAACATGCAAATGTATGCTAGTTTTATCATTTGAAGTGGTTTTTTTTTGGAGGGGGAAGTAGATGTGGAGTAACAATGTACGACCTGTGTGTTGACAAGTTGACAGCTTGTTTCAGTGAAGAGCTTTCAACTTCAAACGCACAAAGAGCATCGGATATTGTAAATGGTTGTGTGTGCAGGCTGCTGGAGAGTTGTTGCGTTTTTCATGAGCATCATGAGATACTTGATAGTACGGAGATCGGTAAACAGTTTGATTGATGATTTGATTTTGTTTATTGGTTGACGCAAACCAATAGCTGTTAAATGACAAGTATAAGTGAGATGGGAATGGTATGAAGTGATTTTTAAGTACGAAAATATTGCGTTGTTTTACTTTTTTCTCATCGATAAAAAAATATTCTTATCAGTCATATGCATATTGAGGTACCTTTGGATTGGTTGGATCACAATTATGAATTTCGTACAATCGTACATAGGTTTGATTGTCCTCTATAGTAATTTTAGTTTTTTTATCCAGTTGGAAAAAAAGGTTTAGAGAGTTTTTGGAGAGCCTATTTTGTATCTGTTATTTGTTTGTATTTGTATTTTGTTTGTACAATATATTAAAATTATTAATTTCTAGAAAAATAAAACTTAGTATTTAAAGTTCTATGATTGATGGAACGGAATATTAAATGTATTTGTTGAACCTTTTAATACTGATTTCGTAATGAAGGGATGTTCATTTGATTTGAAGGTCATTTGTAAAAGATACAATGTTTTACGGATCTTGTTAAAACATCAACGACTTTTTTCACCAATGTAGTTTCTTGCGTAGTTGAAATATCCTTTATACAGTTTGAAAAATGCCATTCAAATTGAAAAACCAATCATGACACAGAGTTTCGAGATCGAATTTAGGCATAAAATGCTACGCATTGCATTTGCATTACAAATGGTCGAGTTTTTCCTATGAATATTATAATTACCTATTGTACCAAGGATACTAATAGGAAAAAGATTTTCCATTAACTGATAGTGAAAACAATTAAATTTCATGAAGTTTCCATGAAATTGCGATTAACTGAGAGTTGCTTGACAGGAATTGGATGGTTTTCAAAAACCTACGAATGATTCTTAAGAAATGGAAAATTAATCGTTTGAAGAGCTGAATTTCGTTTGATAATTTATGAGAAGAAAATTGATTCAGAAAATCAAGAGGACAACCACTTTCGACTGTTTTCTTTTAACATGATTCAAAACTAAAATTTAAATACAATATGTCAAAATTCATTCTAAAGATTTCTCTTCGTAGCACTCTTCTGGTTTGTAACGACTTTTGCATCTGCTTTCTCTGCAATTTTATAATTATTGTCTTATATAACATAACACATTGATTAACATTGATTTTATGATCAATTTAATTGGTCTGCAACGTTGTTTATTTATTTATTAATTTGATATCCAGTATATCCGTTCGTTGCCGCTATACCATTTATGTGGTATCTTTAGTAACATTTTTAAAAACCACTTGGTAAACAATGCAGAATCAACGATTGTAGAAGGTCTTTCGAAAACAATTTTTACAAAAACTGCTATTTTGACAATTGTTTTTGACAGGATTTTTTGATTAAAAGAGTCTCAAACATCAAAAATTAAAAAACACAATTAAAAATGGTCGTTCAATGAGAACTTATGAGGAAGCTTTTTTATAAACAAAGATAAGAATCTCAAATGATTTGCAGCGGGAACAATTTATTGTAATATTAGTAAGAATACGGTTGTTTTATCAAAGCAATAACAGGTTGTAGTTTTAGAATATGCCAAAGTCTGCTATCAAAAATCAATATTTGAAAATTTAAATATCGATTTAAACGCCTGTTCAATCTTCTCTAAGCCTTTTTCTTTGAACTTGGCTCCCCAATCGTGGTCAGTAAAATTCTGCCTTGCTTATCGTATCACACTTGGTTTATGCTTACTTGGTACGGTTAAAAAGAAAGAAATTTTATTTTAAATTTGTATCATCTATCTTCGAAATATGCTCTTTAAAGCAAGTTCAACGATGAGTTGAAAATAACTTTCTTAAGTTTCATAGAAGCTTCATCAAATTTGCATTCGTAGAACTCGTTGTTACATCGAATCGAAAATATGTCTACATGTCATACCTTTTGACAATTTTTTAAATTCCGGACGAAACTTATTCATGCTGTAAATTTTAGGAAAACGAGTTAATTCAAACAGCTTCATTCTTTTTAATAACCCAACTATTCAGCAAGCATCAAGCGATGCTTACGATATTGCAAGAGGATTCGGTGTTTTATTTTTGCTGGAAACAATTACGTCTACATTGCTAAATGCTTTAATTTTGGGAAAAGCTTAAAAGTAACATGGGATCATTCATCTTAAAGAACAACGGCAACACAAATAGTTTTCCCTCTGTTTTCCGGAAAGCGATGGTATGAATAATTGACTCCAACACCGCAGCAAAGCGTGGCATTTTAAAGCTGTCTCAACAACAACTATTATAACTGTCACCATTCATTTGAAAAGTTTGCTCCGAAAACTCTTTTGCAACAATCTCCCAGACACACCAGCAAGCACACACACACAGACACGTATGCAACCGTGTGCACCAGGTGCAAAGTGAGAACGCTTTCCGGCAATCTTTTCAAGCACTTTTCGTAATGGCAATTTGTGTTTCAGATCAAAAATAGCTGCAAAACCTGTCGTTGCAGGATGGAAGAAAAAAAAAGCAAAGTCACATTCCTATCCCCCGAAAACCTTGGAGGGAAGTTAGAACTCTACAAGTGGCTCGGAAAGGGATGAAGCAACAATCCACAAAACTATTTTACCACTACCCGAACACATTTGCTGCATGATGGACGCACTACACCGTACCGAGACCGGGGAATGTGCTAAGAACGCCAATTTTCGCATGCAACAGTTTGGAGAGAGAGCATCAAGCACGGAGACTTGCTTCACGGTGTGTTTGCACTATCGCGGATCATGAGCTCAGTTTTGCAGCAGGCGGGAAATGGAATGGAAAACCAAGCCGGAAAAGCGAACGAAGTGGAGGTATCTGTTCTTTTCGTATAAATCGTTTTATGTTTGAATCTCGGCCAACTTTCCACGGTACGATACGGTACGCTTTTCGTTGGACCGTTGGCTGCACGAGCTGAGCTTGGGCTTACGCTGCTCAGTTGATCAACACTACTTAGTTTTCTGGGGGGGGCAGTCGAAAAAGCAACCACCGGACGGAGCAAAACCAGATCGTTTTGCTGTTGGGCAGAGCTGCCGAGCGACTGTTCAGACGAATCACACCTTTCCCAACGAAACGGTTTGCCGCAGGAGTTAAAATGAGATTTGTATCGTTACCCGCTGCGTCTTTTAACCCCGGCAACAATTCCGGTATCGTTTTGAGACTCCAGCCGGCAGAGCAGCCGGGTCCGGGTTTGCTGACAGTCGGAGTGAAATTGTATCGAAATGGGTCCACTTAGCAAAACGAGTAAACTAACAGTTCTCCTCCTTCGCCATTTGCCGGCAGCAAACGAACTTGCTAGAGAACGGCTCGAGAACTTGCCGCTGCACACATACACGGTGGGTGTGTTTGCACACGTACACGGTCGGGCGCAAGGGTTCCTGGGTTCCCTCCAACTCGACCAAACTCAGTCCCACTCTTCCTCTGTGTGTGTGTTATGGGCATGGATTATCATATTACGATTTAAAGCTTATTTCGGGTTCTCGGTTAGTTGCCGTCCGAGATTTGGGCACGTTTTGAAATGTTTGGTTCAGAAGAAGAACCACACACACACCAAGCAAAGGGGATGCGAACAAAGATGTCCTTTTCGGTCCTCCATTTCAACGCACGACGCCGGTGTGTAGAGACGGACGTTTGTTTTGCTACCTCTATTTGCGGATGTATTCATCTGTGCGCTACGCGGGGCAAGTGTTTGTGTGCGTATTTTCGTCTGGTCCTTTCCGGTTTTGATCCTTTTTTTGCTGTGCTTCCAAAGAGATCCAACCAGTTCTAAACGGTCGAGTTGTCCAGCCCCGTACGACGGACTAGAAAATCGTCCAGTAAGTCCACCCTCGGGGGAGGACGAAAGCTTACCAAGTCAACCTTGCCGATGTTTGACTTGCTGTTTTTCGGTTTCGGCCTGGCACGACCAACCCGTGGCAAGAGTTTGGTCGGTGTTTTTCGGCGGGGGGTGGAGGTTTAATCCATACGGCAGACCTACATCCCGATTTAGATGATTATCGGCGTGGATCCGGCGGGATCGTTAGGGCGAAATTGCATCGATGAATCTAAATCGTTTCCCTCCAGCTCCATGTGCGGACAGTCCGAAGCGATGAGTGGCGGATTGAGCTTTAACATTTGCTTTCGGGTGTGTTTTTCTCCCTAATGGTGTGACCCTTTTTTTATGACGTTTTTACACTATTAGCTATGATCACATAAATTGATTTAGAATGAAAGCGGAACGGTTCTAATGATAAGGTTAGGTGTCTTGAATGAGGGAAGAAATAGATGATGATTTAGTAGATGTTTCTAGTGAAGCAATTATGTTTATTAAAGGTTGTTTGCTTGCGATGGAGTAAAGAGTTGCTTATTATGGGTGTGAATTGTCATAGTGCACACGCATACTGATTCTGGATTTGATGTAAGATGTAAATTGACATTTGATTTCGTTAAAGATATTTTAAAGCATCTGATGCGAAGAAAATTAATAGATTTTTCATTTAAAATTTTCGGCTGCTACCAGTTATCAAAATAAAACTCATACACCGTGATGTGGAAGTGTTTACTTTTGCTTTAAATAGCAGCATTATTATTAAATTGTAGGTGGTTATTGTAAGCTTAAGTTTTACATTAACTTTTTCCCAATAAAGTGGACCCGGTTCATAGAAAAAGAATATTTTAAATTGTTGTTACAATTTTTTTATGCAAATTTAAAACCAATTACTGAAATCTTGCAATCAGTGAAGCAGTTCAGTGAATCATTCATATATATATTTCATAATGACGGCAGAACGCTGTTTTATCAAGGAGAGATTTGTAATAAGACTATTAAACTTTACATATTACTTTGAAGTTTTTGCTGTTGTACAGTATCTTGACTGAATCTTTGATTTAAATATGCTTGATAGAATAACTTGCACATAAATTAGGTTGTGAATGAATGGAATGTGTTGAATATTTTTTATTAAATCAAAATACTAACATACGGGTCTAATATGAATAAGGCTTCAAATTCTGATTGTTGTGAATTACGCCACAGTTTAAAGAAATACGCCTATTTTTGTCGATATCCCCGCCTTCGGAGGAGTCACAAAATTGCTGATTTATTCGCGTATTTCTGGCGTTCAAAAGAGACCGAAAGCGCGTCCTTCGGCTCTATTTATATCTCTCCTTATTTCTTCGCCATAGCTCCTATAATGATGGTGGGCACTGTCCCATAAACGATTATGGGCGCTTTCCCATAAATTGGCGCTAGCTGTTGTAAGGTTCTAACTACACAACAAACGCGTTGTGATCGTTTCGCAACACTGATCATTCTAAGCCTTCTTCTGTCAAACAGTCGAGCAGTCACAGCACTGGATAATCTAAAAACTGAAGCTGGGTAACTAAATCATTCAAACAACTAGAATAAGGCTATAAAACTGAGTAAAAGGCTCATCAAGACTGTGTAAACTATTTTATACTAATTATATCTTTAAAATATTTTGTTTTACTTTTTAAATAATCGTTGCCATGAGCAAAACTTGTCAGAAGAGTGCGATGAAATGCTCAAAACAAACTAAAACAAAGACATTCCAAATAAAATGTAGTTCTGTTGGTGTTGATGCTGACTAGTTTTCCTGTCAGATTGTATGGAGAGCTAGCAACTTTTAAGTCGCTAAACGTCAAACCATGTTCATATAACACTAGATTAGGTCTTTACTGATCCCGTTTCGTGGTTAGAGAACTATCATTTTGTAAATCAATCGTAGATGTGGTGTGGTGAGATTAACTATAAGTTATTTGTTATGAGCTGCTGTTACTATACAACGATCACCTAGTTGCTGTTATTGATAATTTGATCAAAACAGTTGAAGTTAGACTGGTAGATAAGCAATACACATCACAAAGTTTGAAAATCTATTGTTGAAAGTTAAAAGTGATTTTGGGTAATCGATTCACACTGAACCCCACAAAAAAATCTTCAAAACATGCCATTTGAAAGTCAATTTTTTTATTTTTCCCTCTCCTCTTCTTCTGTGGCACTTCAGCGGCTAGAAGTCTCGGTCTGCGGTATCTGACTTTCTAGACATAATTTTACCCGTAACTGGATTGCCAGTCCTGTATCTTTTCAATCTGATTATTAAATTCAGGGTTTTTCAGAATTTTAATTTTTAATCACTTATGTGTTACGGCTAATTCTCTAGCAAGTTTTTAACACAATAATCGACCTAACTAGGTACGATACAATACATGTTTTAAAGATGATTATTAAAGCGTACACAGATTTATTTCGTTCGCATCAATTACCGTGCGAAGCGTACGGAGGGCACGCTGCGTCATTCGACAATACATTACATTACCTCTTTTAAATTAGCTTTTTACATCGTCCCACCAACGGGAGAGTACGGTGGGTGGGAGGAACCTCGTAGAAGAGTGGGTTGGAATCTCTGTTCGCTTGTAGCGCTAATTTTATTGAAGCATCTCGTTTCATCTCGCCGTCTCATCGTGATGCGTCATCATACTGAAATAATTAAGCCATCAAAACATAAAAACCACAACCAACCAACGCGCTCAGTTGCCAGTGTGTCTATCTCTTTTGTGTTCGCCGCACACTCACACACATACACGCAAGAGCTACTTTTGTCAAACCGATGCTATTGATGGGTTGGGTGTGAAGCAGAAAGGAACCGGTTATTTGCAGTCAGCAAAACCATCCAACAGTTTCGCTTCCCTCGTAAGAAGGTACCAAATTGCAAAAACGCTTCCAAACGGGAAACCCCTTTTGCTTTCTTCGGTGGGTCTTCCTTCATCTACCACTGTGCTTGCGCTCTACAACTTTAGCCTCGTTTACATACTCATATTACAGCACACAGCCCGTCTGACTGGTGCCGGTAGAAGATTCTAAATTGAAGGATTAAAATCGTTATATCACCCCGGTGGTACGGTGCTAAACATGGGTTAGCTTGCTTGTTGCTGCTCACGAAGTGGCTGCTCACTTGGCTGGCACAACGTCGGTGAACCGCTACATTAACCCCATGGCACAAAGATCTGTCTCCGGCACCAGTGGAAAGATTTAATTTAATTACAAAAAGTCACAAAGTACACCACGCCGAACGAGCAGCGCTCTCCGGTGGTTAGTGTGGATTTTTCCGACCATCCGTGGATCAACTTTACGGGTTTTTGGCTTTCGGGCTTCCGTGACGTATAGACGAAATCTTTGGCAGGATGGATTTTTGTTTCCCTTTTCTTTTTCTTTTTCTGTTTAAAAACCACCACGCAACGACACCAGTTCACCCGTAGGTCGACCTAGATGGAGGCGCCTGGTGGCGCTTGGATGCGATCGGGAGTTTATTTAATCCTGCCACCCTTAAACCATCCCAATCGGATTTAAACCGTTTCGACGGAACGTCTCACAGTTCGTGGTGTCGGTGTTTGACGTGTTTTGAAGTCCGTTCACCCGAAACGCTTGCCCGGGAAACGGTGGTGAACCGGGATCACACCGGAAGCGCTTCCGGACGGGCGTGTGTGAAGGTGCGTCATTGCGTTAGAAATTTCAATCTCCCAGTGCTCTTGATGCTTTGTACGTACGTTGGAGCTATGTGTACACGTTTGCGTGAGTTCATCCAGCCCTAGGACTTGGAACTCTCGCACACAAACGTGTACCGTTCAATCGATTGATGGGCGTTGTACGTTAAACTGGCACTGGCTGGCTGCCGAGATGCCAGAAGCGTCTTCCACAAGCAAACACGCTCGTTTCCATCGGCTTGGGTCAAAATGGTTGGGCAAGTAGTTACATACACTGCCAGCCACCAGAAACCGCTGGATGTCGAAAGTGAAACCATGTTTTGATGCCATCGATTCCACGCGTCACTACCTCGCCATCCACCGGGCGAGGCCGTGCCCGAAAGCACGTGGTTTAGCGTGTAATGATTTTTCGCGGATACCGCGTCATTTACCCGTTTGCTGGAGTGGAGTGCGTTTTGGCGAACGAGCGAACGATGTACGGTGCCCGGGCAGCCTGGCAGCCAAAACCGGGCTTATTTACGTATGGCGGCGCGTACGGGGCCATGATTGTTTTGTCAACGCTTGACATAGTAAGGTGAGCTTGTGTGGTTTTTGTTGATTTTTCTCTACGGGGTGGTGGTAGTGGATCGGTTGCTGTGTTAGTGAGAAGTGGAAGGATATGGTTACGTTTCCGGTTTTTGCGGTTCCCTGTTGCTGGTAGTACCGTCGAAGCCATTACGAAGAATTAACGTAACCGTACGCACTTTAGCTGGTGGTGGATCGTGTGTGTGTGTGTGTGTGTGAGCCCCAGTGGAAGTGTATGCGCGATGGTGTTTATCGAGTGAACATGTTTGTTTTACATTAGAATTATTGATACTTCGATGCCGATGGGTTTGATGGAGGTAGGGAGTGCGAGATATCAAGGTGATGCAGATGAAGCTAGTTTAAATGATCATTATCGACCGGTGAATATGAAGACTTGTCGCTAAGCATGTTACGTTCATTGGGATAAAATGTATTGCCTGTGGATCGTGTGTGTGTGTGTGTGTGTGAGCCCCAGTGGAAGTGTATGCGCGATGGTGTTTATCGAGTGAACATGTTTGTTTTACATTAGAATTATTGATACTTCGATGCCGATGGGTTTGATGGAGCTAGGGAGTGCGAGAGATAAAGGTGATGCAGATGAAGCTAGTTTAAATGATCATTATCGACCGGTGAATATGAAGACTTGTCGCTAAGCATGTTACGTTCATTGGGACAAAATGTATTGCCTTTGATACTAAATTTTTTTAGGGAGAATTGTTGACTTTTTATTATTTAAGTACTAGTTATTTGCTAATCAATCCTACTCCTTATTTCGTGTGCCACATAATATGCTCTATAAATGACTTTAATAATATACTATTGATCTGAATTCTATTTGGTTTTATGAGGCTCTCTAAACATTTATTCGGAAGATCAATGAAGTTCTATTCAGTACCTTCCAGCTCTGCACAACCTTTAGACATGTTACAATCTTATGTTCAATAGTGTATAATTCGCACGTCAAGTTAAATTCATCATCTGTCAGTCCTTGCTCGTACAAAGTGTCCCTTGGTATTAGCTAATTTTCAAATGCACATCCCAAAGCTATTATTGTTGAAATTATTCGGTGCATTCTTTCATTGTTATTTTAAATAATTTCGTCTTATTTCCAAAAATTTTTTCGTAATCTTTATTATAAGATTTATGTTCGAATGAAGCTAGTTACCTCAACATGTTGGGATTAATATTCGTATTGTGAGAATTTTATTTATAAAAATGCTGTTTGTAGCATTTCTTGGAACATAATTCACCTTCATCTTCTTCTTTGAATGTAAAATTTCGAGAGTCTTGGCTTGTCATGAATGCCTTTTCTTAACTTTGTTCGACTCGTAGTTGGAAAATCAGGAAATTTCGTGAGAGACTTTGAAATAAAATAATCAAATTTGTCAGTACATAGTGATGTATACAAAATTAAACAACAACGCTTGGCGAATGCCTTTGAGGAGAAAGATTCCAAATTTGTTTACCAAACAACTTTCATTAAATTTTTCTTTAATTTTCTGCTGAGAGTTCTCGTATTTGATTTCTAAAATTGTATTTTTCTACTTATAGTTCTTTAATTGTCTTTTTTTCAATTACAATTATATTGTTGAATTGATTTTAGCATAAAGTTACAACATCCATAAAAAAGTCTTCTAAACTATGTCTATGTTGCAGATAAGTTCGATAGGAATTTATGAAAAAGACTATCATTGGAAATAAATAGTCCTTCTATGATTAAAAAACAAACATCTGGAATTAAGTCATGTTTGATAATTTGATAACCAGGGGCAGTAACAACATTCAAACATTTACAAATACTGAGATCCAAATATTAGTTGACTGTTATTTTCATGAACTAAATATTATGATCACATAAAACATTAGTAAAAATAATTAAAAAACCTTTTTTAACGATGAGTCCTTCATGTCCACTCAGATAAAGGACCTCAAATGAACTTGCTCTAAAGAGCTCGAATAACTTAAGATTGAACACTTTGTTTAAGCACTCCTCCTATCTTGTCTCTTCTTGTCGAGCTTTTAATACGAAATAATCATTTGAAACAAAACTGCGTTCTTAAGCAACTAATAAACTCAACTATAGAATCATATACTCCTTGATCCCTTGATGATTTATGCGCTGATAGACATGAGACTACTGCTAGTCTCTTGTTAGAATCTTGTAGCTTCTATGTTTCGTTTTTATTACATGCTTTCGATGTTATTGCTCTCTGTTTTCTGATAGCTTAAAGAAAAACATTCTTTTTGACATTTCCAATATGTTTCTATTTTGGTAGTGCGTGCAAAATGCATCGCGTAAAATTGTGCCTAAAAATCACAAAATCTCACAGCCTAAGCACTGATCCACGAATGTTTATTGGAAAATTCGTAACACCTCCTAACCCATAAATAGAACGCAATCATAAGTTTGACCCTTTTTTTTCTTGCTTCGAAAATTTTCATTTCGCACGATGTACTTTGCTAAACAAGCATGCAATATACACATTCCTACACCGGTAGCTGATCCGCCTAGAACGACAGCACGTGCAGCAAAAAGTCGCATATCGCTCAGCACAAGCATGCTACAAACATGGTTCTTGTCCATGCACATGACGATTAATCAGAACACGACGCAAACAAAAAAGAATCTTACACAGCACACAAACTCCAGTACATACACTTCTCAATTTGATTCCTATTTATGACGACCCTTGGCTCAACGGACTCAACCGAAACCGAACGATTCGGTTGGAATCGAGCAGCTTAGGGTGGCTGGAATTTGGAAGGATGGTGGATGAAGCGAAACACGAAACAAGCACAAAGTCATGTCGTGAAAGCAAAATGATCTAGAAGCTGGTTTGAAGCCGAGGATAAACGGCAGTCATGGAAAGCGGCCACGTCACCGTCCGGATGGAGTTTCGTCTCACCTCTTTTTGCCGTAGCATCCCTTACCGGCACAATTAAACTGGGAAGAGGCTTACCATCTTAATCAAATCGTCGGGAAGAAAAAGGTTTGCCAGCTTGTACCGTAAGCAGCGTGCAAGCGAAACAGCAACAACCCGATGAAGGAGACGAACCCGTACACGGAAACCCATAAAAACCCTGAGCCCTGCCTGCCAGACGCATAAAACCCTCCCCCTCCTGATCCACATCCCTTCGCCCCCGAAAAGCACACTGGCGACACTGGCGTGTATGAATAAATCCTTTAACATCCTTCTTAACACATAATAAAACACATTCACATGCGAGCCGGCATGGTGGGAGACCGGACGAAAGACAGGGGGAATCCAGGCTCCGTGAAAGGAGCTTGCTGATGACGATGTGTGAACTCGACCGTGCTGTTTTGTGTACGCATCCGTGCAGTCTCGATTGGCTGCACAGGCGACAGCACCAGGGCACGGGCAGGAAATAAGCTTTCATGAACGATCGCACACTCATAAAAACCTCGTTCCCTTTGAATTATGGATATATTCACTTGACTTTAGCCTTTCGGGGCGCTTTCGATGGCTGGCAGGCGTTCGGCAAGACAACAACGAGCAGTCTATCGAAATATTCGTGGCGCGAGAGGCTAAACCACGTGGCTGGCGAATATGGCGCTCATGGCGAAACGATTTGGCAATGTTGTGCCCACACACACACACACGCACACCCACATGAGGCATACAATGTGATTTTATTCGTAAGGGTTTTTTTTTGGTTGTTGTTCGCCCTTATTCACCGTTCTCCCTTGCTCTGGGAGGCTTTACCGAGGATGCCCTTCTCCTAACAGACTGCCAGTTCATGGCGCTTCACGGTAAGGATGGTTGGGTTGAGTGCAACTACACATTCCCCCGAGCACATGACATGGTAATGATGTTGATGATGATCACGCAGCTGATGATGTTGGTGGTGGGGGAGATGGTCGACACCCGGCGCACAATCGCACGTTTAACGATGATACCTCATCGCGGTTTGCTTTGCATCGGCTATTCGTATCAGGATCAGCTGGGTACTGGGGCACAGTCGGGTAGTAACGTGAGGGTTGCAGGATGGGTCGAAAAGTTGCTGTGGTGTTTACATCGTGTTTGAGCTTCAAATATAACAGACATGAGCTGCTATAATTTTACGGAGTTGTTTTAAGAATTGTTTTTAAAATTTCACACTAAAGATAAAGAAACAAGGAAAAAGTAAATAGGGTTTTCACAATATTTTCCAACTTTTTAAACACTTTTTTGAAGCACATGGAAAGACCATACCACCTCTTGATTTTTGGCTGCTATAACATTTAAGGAAACAGTCCCAGATACCATTCGATAATTTCATGCAGTTGCTCTGTTCCTCAGGCAATCCTTTAGAATATTAATGTTAAACATATGTACATAACAAATTAAAATTAAATATATTTGTGTTTCGTTCATGTGATCAGCTTAGAAAACATGCAACGTTTAGCATATATTTTATACCAGCTGCACCTGGTTATTATTCGTATTAACTGTGTTTTTACACATTTAATTCATACTTCATACTCTGAAGTTTCTGTACTATGTATGTAGATTACTGTCAGCACCATATTGTCAACACTTTTTGTGCTGACATTGTACAATAATTTGTATGTGCGTTCGTTTTATTAATTTTGATCTAAATATTGTTATACTCTTAAAGTCTGTGTCTCAGAATGGATTTTCGTTAAACAAATATCATTATAAAAAAATGTTTGTCCCTGTGTTCAACATTTTAAAAAGAATATTTTTAATTCAACATTTAACCATATTGATCAAATGTCGCTTAGAGCTTGGTCTTATGGCGTTTGTTTGCGAAATGTATGAATTTTTACAGTTCAAAAAGTTGCTGGCCAAGTTGAATTCAAATTGTTAGCTTTTTAGGCAACATTCAGCGTTTACTTTAGTTTAAAGTTTGTCTAATTTATCGTCAGATTTATCCGAGTTGTATGCGCTAAGCCAGTTTGGCGTTAAAGACCGAAAATGCAGAAAGGTACAGAGCTACAGTGTTTTAGCTAAAGCAATTAGCACAAAAACCTCGTGCCCTAACATAAACTACTTAAAATTAACGTACAAAATTTGTAAACCAACTCACATTAGATGGGACACGAAGGATTTTTTTCAACATATCTATGCATTAATTATGATACTTTTTATTTTAAAAAAGAAAATAGAAATAACTAATAGATGCAAACACATTCAAACTGATTACTACAATCTTTTTAAATATTTCAAACGATATACTGAACATAAGGAAGTTCTAATTTATTAAGACTCGAACAGCACGTAAGGACACTTTCCGTTTCACCCCTATAATCTCCTAGCTAAGCCATCCACAGCAGATTGCATTCAGCACCGGCTTCATATACTCCATCCACCCCTCTATCCCATTCGCCCCGGCTCCCCGCAAAGGGGAAACGAATAAATCATGAGCCCTATTATGATCATTGTTATTATTACCGTCAACATTTGCCGACTTCCCAATCGCAAACGGCAAACGGCACGGCAGTACGGACGGCCGGTGCTTGAAGTGGCCCGAATGTCACTGATGCTGTGCGGCTGTGTGTGTGTGTGACATGTGCCTATGTGACAGGATTGTTTGTCACACGATGGCCAGGAAAAGGCATGACGGGCAAAAAAAATCGGAAAGACAGCACACACAAAGTAAAAACCGAACTGGAACCAAACCGTGACACCACTGAAACTGATTCACTCCCCACACAAAAACATTACCACACGGTGACTGCGGATGTGTATTAAGATGAGGGTTGCAAAACAAAAAAAGGAGAAGGACATCCCTCACCACACAGATACACCTTGCGGCCAGGAAATAAGCGTCAGGGCACGTTGACACTCCGACACGTCGGCCCCACGTGCAAAGACTTAAAGTGACGCGATTGCCTATTTTGTGCCTGTGCGCCGGAAAAAAGGACATATAAATTTTTACGACTCCTCGACTCGTAGGGTGTTTGCCAGAGAACGATTGGTCTCACCGCTATCCAGGCGTACTGGCAGCCGTTCCTACCAAAGGCCCATCGAGACAGGTTGGGATGGCTTTGGGGTAACAAAATTTCCAACGATTAATTTGCAGCTAATTTCCCAGGCCGGTCGGGACTTTGTTCGGTTGCTCGGTTGATATTAAGTGCGTGATGGAGTTTTATTGTGGATCGTGTCCCGGAACTCCGGCACGGATAATTGGGGTGATAAGTTTTTATTGTCTGTCCCCTTTTTTTTTTTCGCCCACCAATAGACCCTAGATAATGGGCACGATTTGTGTTTGTTGGGGGAAAGGCCTCGTCTTTGTGGGGCGGTGTTTTTTAGGCGATGAGATTGGTTTGGTGTTAAGTGTTAATTGAAATAGTTTTAAATTAACTTCCGCAGCACCAAACTATTTTAGTGGTCATTAAATTTTCATCCACACGAAGAAATAGACTAAATTTAATTTATTTAAAAGCATATTAAATTCCTAAAGTCCTCTAAAGTAATGTAACACGTGCATGGTTTACCTATCTCTTCATTAGCCTTCTTTTTCGTTCGCCACTATTCAAAGAAAAAGCCCCGGCATGTTTTTCCCACACCCAACAAGTTCATTCACGGTGCAAAACCAATTCCATAAAGCTCCACTCAATGTAGCTTATCAACTCGCCACTCTGGCTCGCTTTATTGATGCGGGTTTGTTTGTGTGTGTGTGTGTGTGCGCAAGTGTGGGTGTGTGAGCATGCTAATTAATGTTTTCCTTAATAAATTGCCCATTGACCCCTTCGGGTTTGTGGTTACGTTTCCCCATTACCATCGGTTGAAAAGGAAATGGTAGCGTTTAATCAAACAACCCATTGTTGCATGACTGTCATTGTTTTCGTCACCCGTCACTCGACCAGCGCTCCGGGCCCTGGCACACGCTCCGGATCCGTATCGTTTCCGGTTCGCGAAGCATATTCGAACCACACCCTGAACAATTCATTCCCTTCCTTCCCGCCCCTCCAGGGTTCCTACCCTTTTCTGCCCGTCGCGTTTTCACACCGTTCGGTTATCGGACGGCTAGACTTGCCAGTCAATTGAATTCGGCCAACCGTTTCGTGTGCAGGAAGAAGCAATGGTGTAACTAAAAATAGACCCGTGTTTTGTAGTGTTGTTCATAAATTATGTGTAAATGTGATAACTATTTTGCTAAGCGGTATCATTAATTACAAAAGCCCTGGTGTTGGGTTCCCTTTTTTTTGCTTCTTCTCTTAAGCCAGTTTGCCTTAGCATGTGGGTCTTTCGTGCTGCATTGTAAAGTTTTTAGTGACGGTTGCGGTTTTGTGGTTAAGTTGCAAACAATAACGACACGACGGAAGAATGAGAGAAAGAACAAAAAAGTCTTCCCATTTACTGATAATTCTACCGCGACCTGTTGGCCAAGTGCAATGGGTGCAGCTTAAATGAAATGGTTTTTCCAACCGTGCCACTTACGGGGTGCAGATAAGACCGGGGTTTTGCTGCGAACTGGCAGGGAAAATGGGTAAATAAATTCATAAAACTGGCGTGCCCACACAGAGAAACAACAGTCTTCTTGATGGGGGTTTTTGTTGTTGTTGCAGCACATGGACATTCTAATGGTACGGTTTCCTAACATTACTGTACGAACAATTGCTATTAAAAATTTAAATAAAAATTAAAGAGATACATCAAAATAATTATTTCACAGGTTTATGCAACATTTACAAAACGAAACTTTAGCTACATTGGTGAATTATAGCACCAATATAGCACGATTCTTCCATTTTGTTCATAATTTTCATCATTTTAAAATCGTTTTCGAATTTATACAGGTTTATAACACCTTTTGTACATTTAGAAATCGTCCAAGCCCTCATTGCAAATTTGTCTTCAGATTAAAAGTTGTCATTAAACAATTTTTTTTAAATCAATTAGAACGGCCTGGCCGTATTGTTGAAACAAATTTTTAATCACAGTACAAAAAAGCTGTGAAAAAATAAATAAATATATAAATCGCAATTTTATATCCTCAAACTAAATTGAACTATCTTTCTATAGTTGAAGAACCTTAAACAAAAATCGAAATTGCTTTCAAGAGATCGATGTAGTTTAGAAGTTTTATTAACACGTCATTTGAGCATTTATGTGTGGTTCTAACTTTTGTACAAAAAATGCACTAGCTCTCAATATCCTTACAGGAAATTGAAGGTTAACCTTCTGCAAAATCAACGGACGTCAATAATACTGCTGCTCAGCGTATCTAACAATATGCACTGTGCAGATATTGATAGAGGAATTAAGAGCGATTCTAGTTAAAAATAAGAGGCACTTTTTAAGAAAAAGAGAACTCCCAGAGAGCAGTTTCGTTTTAGAACATGTTTGGTCCAGTGGCAAACACAGTTTGCAGGTATACACTGTTTTGACAGGTGCAACCATTAATGGGGTTGCAAGTGTGCGCTGGCCGCTCCTTGGGTTTAAACAATGTTTTCTTCAAACGAACTATGTGTAGCGTGCGTGTTACAGTGTCACAGCGGCAGCAAAAAAAAATCATCACCTGAAAGATCGGTACGCTATCCCCTATGAAGCCAAAGACAAATGACGTGCAAGTGCGACCACCTTTGAAGCCGAGGATAGATGGTGTGCGTCAACAAAATTAAAGTAGTTATAGCAGTTATGGTCGTGCTAAAATGTCTAGAACTTGTAAGGACCATGCTTCCGTTTTAGCTTGGGCGACGCCTCGCACTGTGCTAAATTATTCTTTGGGAAGTAACCTTACGTTCATCTGATTCTATTCTATGACTTAAAAATTGTTGTGATGTAGCCAACATAACACACTCAGTCTGACAATTGCACAATACGAGGATTCGATAAAAGATGAATACAAGTTCCTTAAAATTTTTGGAAACACATAAACCTTAGCGTACGGAGAGCTTTTAAAAGCGTCAGTTGGTAGAAAGGAGTCTGTCTGTACCAAAGTGTAAGTCTTCTATCTAAAATGCGCTCATTTGTGCGTATTTGTTCAGATCTGAAGCTTAATTTCGAGGGAAAAGAACTGTTTCAGCTCAGAAATTGTTGAATAAAAATTGGTTTGGGACGTAATTAAATTGCAAAAGTTTTTGTCAAATTTGCGCTAAAATGTGATAAAACAAATATTAATACAACTTTTCAATTTTCTTTGTATTTTACAGAGTACGATTCTTCTTCTGCTGTTGCTATGACTGCAAGACAAACTTGAATTGGTAAGTGATTTTTCTCTTGTTCTTTTCTTGCCCACAATGATTCTTATGAATTAAACCTGATAAACTTTAGATTCTTATGATCAAATTGCGTGCTATGCCACAAAACGATATCAATTTAATATAAAATAATAATAAATATCTTTAGTTTTTCATTTCACTAAAATATGTTTAATACCCAACATAATTTAGACACCTTTTCGTGTTACACCAATCTACCTATTCAACACCACAACTATCAATCTTTCATGCTTCCTTAAACCCATGACGGAGATTTCCCTGTCCCATATTCCTATTTAGCAACTTGTTCACACACCCCCAAACACACCTATACAGTTTCGGCTAGCACAACCGTAATCCAATTACCATGTCGACCGTATGTGTGATCTGCCGAAAATTCAATCCCGCCACGCCGAAATTACAACACGCACAGAAGCGGCCGCTTTCCGGATGTTTCCGGTAGTCTTTTGAAAGCATTGGTTGGGACTAGAGGTGGGACAAAAAACGGGCCGGATATGCCACAGCAAGCTGGGTCCACCCAAACCCAAACAAGGCTCCACGGGGACCCGTTCCGGACCGGCCTGATTGCGACACACACAACCAGTTTGGTGCACGATGGGCACGATATTTATCTAATTATTCACGAGTGCCAGTTAATTTGATTTCCTGACCTAATTGTAAAACATCACGCGGGTTGGGAAAGCCGATGCCGTGTGTGTGTGATCGTGTGTGAAACCGCAGGATATGTCGAGAATGCTTGCTGTCCTGCGGCAGACTAGATAGATGTCTAGGCCACGGTTTCGTCCTGCTAAATGCCACATGCCATACACCAACACGCTCTCCGGTTCGCGATGGATTCGAACGATACTAAATCGTTCCCTGATCGACGGTGGCGCCTAGTGTTTACAGATTTTGGCCGATAGCGAAAGCGAGCTTAAGCGATTGACCGAGTTTGGGTGGTTGCAACGGCAGGCTGGCAGCACTTGAATACGATCCTGGTTGCATTCCGGCACATGGGGCATATGTGGCCGAAGTTTGTTTAACCAACTGTTTGTGGTTCGAAAACGATGTTGCCTGATGGTATCTCGAGTGGCTACCGATGGTATGATAGTTGAGAAAAATGAAGCAAGGTTTGGAGAAATTTACAAAACCGCTTAACGCATATTTGAGAATATTATTGTTATTCATTAGAAATCGTTTACTGGTAGAACATTTTACTGTGAAATCTTATTTGGTTTGCTGTTTAAATGAGGAATATGGCAATGCGTGATCAAGGTTAAAAGTGTACAGTGCTCTTGCTTTTTCAGTTGTTAGCTATGCCAAATCTTATCCTTTATTACTGTAGAGGCCGTATGCTATCAAGAGAGTATCAGATCGAATCCTATCTGCCAACCTCTAATACATAGAAATAGTTATTAAACTGCGAGGAAGTGAAAAATGGAAGATCAAAATCTGTCAAGGTGGTAGAGTCGTAAATAAATAAATGTCTTGGAAAATAAATCTGAAGTGAAATAAAAAAAAATAAAATATACAAATACAATGTTCAAAATAACCCTAGTATAATTTCTAATCTCTTTCATACCTTGTGAGCCTCATTAAGACTGGCATAATCTACAAATCACTTGTATTAGGTTTGAATTATAAAACTGGAATATCTTTTTGAGATGTTTTAATCCTTATCGGTCTAGAGTTATGGTAACAGATGCTTAGAAACATGAAGTCTGAGGCAGTATAGGATGTAGATTGATAGAATTTTAATTTAACCTTTACTTACTTACTTACTTATCAGGCGCTACAACAGCTTCGCGGTCTTGGCCTGCTGCAACAATCCTCGATACCGCTCACGGTTTAGCGCCGTCGTCTGGCAATCCAATATCCCGGACGGTCTAAAAGGACTTTACGGGCCGGGTCGTCCGGTGCCATTCTCATGACATGACCAGCCCACCGGAGCCTGGCGAGCCTAATTTGCTGCACGATGGTGTGTTCACCGTACAGCTCATAGAGCTCGTCGTTGTAGCGGCTCCTCCATTGTCCTTCCACACATACGGGGCCAAAAATCCTTCTGAGCATCTTCCTCGTCAGTTTTGGACAAAGTAACCTTTAAAGTGTAAATAATATGTAATTATAAACCTTAGCATTAAGACACCTCTTACATGTACACCTTGACAGCTGCCAGAGTGACAGCCAACGAAGCGCGGTGAACGGCCGCAGCAAGAAATAAAGACAGAAGAAATTGAGAATTCGAGCAAGCAACACCTTCAGCCTTCAGTCTTCGTAATTTGCTATTTTCGGTCATTCTACAAAAGCAAAAAAAAAACATCTAATATCCCCAGATGTCACTATGAAGCAGGAAAGCTATACGTTCTGTGCTAATTTTATAAAAAAATTGTGGCTGTTAGTTGTTTGTTTGTCTATTAATGTGAAGTAAAGATAAATAAGATCTTGGTACTTGAAAAATTTAATAAAACACAGCTCAAAAAGACGGTGCTTTTTTATTCATTTATGACGGCCTGGCCATATTGCTACAATTGCAATTGTAATATGTATATGCGAAATGCCTTCAAATATTCGTACTAGAATCGATTGGCAAAAGATAAGAGAATCGATTAGCCAAATGATCTAATCCATAAACCCTTTAAATTTCCCAATTTCAAACTCTATTGTTCGCTAATCATGCATCCTTAACCTTTAGATAGGTGCATTACGATGGGTCCCTGAACTTGTAAAGAACTTAAAGTGCCCGATTGGGTCGTCCAACAGCATTCAAATTTCGAATGTTAGTATCGAAACAGGTAGGGCCAACTTGCACAAGAACTTTTACCTCAACAAGAACAAGTTTACGAGATATTCTTCAGTGTGAAGCTGATTCCCGGCATTAAAGGTACATGAAAGTACTAGAAGTATATAATTTTTGAAGAGCTTTGACTATTGCTGCTTGTATCCCAAAGGGTGAAGTTATGTTTGAGAGAAAGTTTACTTACGAAACAGAAGGCAACATACTCTCTGCTATCTAGAAAAACCATAAATGGTAGCTTAATTTAAAGCAAACATGATAACATAAACAACTACAAGAAACAAATGCATATCTTACATCCATAACTCTAGCAACGTTTTTAATAAACAAATTCGCTTCAAGCAGCACGCAAAACACACGATATGCTCAGCCAGAAAAACTTATTAGCTGCAATCTTCCCGATTGTTTCGTGCCGCTAGACAACGAGAACTGCATAAATTTTCTTTTCCTTGCAGGAAGAAAAGCGTAGGACACACACATACGTACAAAAACAGCACGATAAATTCCATCCGAACGCAATTCAGTTTACCCCGATAGTAATCGGTCTTCGTTCGGACTCGTCCGCCACAAAACGCCTTTCCACCAGGGTGTTAGAATTAAATTTGTCCCATTTGGTGTCCTTCCTTAAAGATCCTTTGGGTGCTTTTACATCGATTGTTTCGCGTAAAAAAACCCAGAGCGACTGCATGAGGTTGACGGTAAACCCAAACACCAATTTCCGAGTGTGGGCGTGCGTGTGTGTGTGTGTCCGCCATAGCCGGATAACAAAGAAAAGGATTTCAACGTACCAAGCAATTTTGCGACCTGTGGATACAACAGGGTTTGAATCCAATTCTGCTGAATGGCGGCAACCTGACCGCAGGTGGTGTTTCTCCATCATTAAAAAACAGGAGGATCTCTCTCACTCTCACTCAGTTGGTTTTTGCGTAAGGTGAATCCACGTCCAGGACACAGCACACCACCAGACTAGACTGGGAGCTGGCCGTGAAGTTCGGGCTTGAATTTATTTACCATCTACATTATGGCTTTGAATTTAATTAAAATAAACTCTTTTTTGTGTGTGTGCTGCTTGCGGAATCGTTGAAGGCAACAGGCTAAGCAGCACTAGCAGCAGTTAGTAAGATGCGGTGTTGTTTACCGGAGTTTTTATTTTCTCCGTTTGCAGATCGGTTGCGATTCTGGTTCGGGGAAATCCTGGATTCGTGCCAGGATGCCAATCCTTTCGTTCAAGCATTTCGTACCGGATGCTGGATGTTGTTGGCGGTGTTGTTTACCGGAGTTTTTATTTTCTCCGTTTGCAGATCGGTTGCGATTCTGGTTCGGGGAAATCCTGGATTCGTGCCAGGATGCCAATCCTTTCGTTCAAGCATTTCGTACCGGATGCTGGATGTTGTTGTTTTGTCTCCCTTCTTTTTTTTCTTCCAAGAACACAAGATATCATTCGTCTTAGCTCGGGAACTTCTTGCTAGCAAACTTCGTCCACTACCAGGGAAACCAGGTAAGACGAAACCGAATCTTTTAACCACTGAGCAATATATCCCCAAACGTTCCAGCTTGAAACGCTCCTTTTGGGACGCGGTAAACCATTTGTTATCTTTGGCGAGTGCCAACCATTTGTGGCATGGGGTTAGCCAAGTCGCGGGAAGATGCTATAGTCGGGCTACATACAAACAAAAAAAGCGAGCGAAGTGGTGCCTGCTCTGCAGCCCGTACACGGAACCATCTATCTTCATTAAGTCTTCACCATCCAGCACCACCAGTTGGGTTGGGTTCGGTTATAGGAGCAGGTCGGGCGCGTACCAAGTCGTTCCGTAATCCGTACCGGTGTGGGTTTTGCTAGGGTCGTGATTCACCCGGGCAAATGGTTACGAAGGTGGTTGGCTACTTGAAGAAACCCGGGGAGCCGGGAAAGAACATCGTCGACTGCCCGACAACAAGCAACAAGTTACCGGGGACAGAAAGTCACACTGAAACCAAACCAAACCAAGCAAGAAAGTAAACAAGTGAAAGCTCGGTTCTCGGGGCAAAAGAAAAGGATCTATGTGTCGTTTTTCTTCATCGCACCCATTTCCGGAGGTTGCTCCGATTTTCCCCCTAACTCTAGCTCGTCCCCGTCCAAGTTCCGGCTGGAAGACGGACAAATTTCTTCCAGATTTAATTTAACGATCGCCTTACTCACCTTCCCATTTCCCGCACGGTGTCCACAGAATGGTGTCCATTTTAGGGTTCCACGGTGGGTGGTGTTGTGCTCTCGTTTCGCCGTTTTTCGCCCAACCGAACCTTTCGTGCCGCTTCATTTGGGCCACGAAGGAGTTTCGCTTCCACAAACCACAAAACACAACCGACCGGTGCAGCGCTCGTTTCGTGGCTCGTTTATCGTTAAATTTAGATTAAGATGGAGTTAATTGTAAAATTTAATTTAGCGAATTGAAATGGTAGCTTAATTTAAAGCAAACATGATAACATAAACAACTACAAGAAACAAATGCATATCTTACATCCATAACTCTAGCAACGTTTTTAATAAACAAATTCGCTTCAAGCAGCACGCAAAACACACGATATGCTCAGCCAGAAAAACTTATTAGCTGCAATCTTCCCGATTGTTTCGTGCCGCTAGACAACGAGAACTGCATAAATTTTCTTTTCCTTGCAGGAAGAAAAGCGTAGGACACACACATACGTACAAAAACAGCACGATAAATTCCATCCAAACGCAATTCAGTTTACCCCGATAGTAATCGGTCTTCGTTCGGACTCGCCCGCCACAAAACGCCTTTCCACCAGGGTGTTAGAATTAAATTTGTCCCATTTGGTGTCCTTCCTTAAAGATCCTTTGGGTGCTTTTACATCGATTGTTTCGCGTAAAAAAAACCCAGAGCGACTGTATGGGGTTGACGGTAAACCCAAACACCAATTTCCGAGTGTGGGCGTGCGTGTGTGTGTGTGTCCGCCATAGCCGGATAACAAAGAAAAGGATTTCAACGTACCAAGCAATTTTGCGACCTGTGGATACAACAGGGTTTGAATCCAATTCTGCTGAATGGCGGCAACCTGACCGCAGGTGGTGTTTCTCCATCATTAAAAAACAGGAGGATCTCTCTCACTCTCACTCAGTTGGTTTTTGCGTAAGGTGAATCCACGTCCAGGACACAGCACACCACCAGACTAGACTGGGAGCTGGCCGTGAAGTTCGGGCTTGAATTTATTTACCATCTACATTATGGCTTTGAATTTAATTAAAATAAACTCTTTTTTGTGTGTGTGCTGCTTGCGGAATCGTTGAAGGCAACAGGCTAAGCAGCACTAGCAGCAGTTAGTAAGATGCGGTGTTGTTTACCGGAGTTTTTATTTTCTCCGTTTGCAGATCGGTTGCGATTCTGGTTCGGGGAAATCCTGGATTCGTGCCAGGATGCCAATCCTTTCGTTCAAGCATTTCGTACCGGATGCTGGATGTTGTTGTTTTGTCTCCCTTCTTTTTTTTCTTCCAAGAACACAAGATATCATTCGTCTTAGCTCGGGAACTTCTTGCTAGCAAACTTCGTCCACTACCAGGGAAACCAGGTAAGACGAAACCGAATCTTTTAACCACTGAGCAATATATCCCCAAACGTTCCAGCTTGAAACGCTCCTTTTGGGACGCGGTAAACCATTTGTTATCTTTGGCGAGTGCCAACCATTTGTGGCATGGGGTTAGCCAAGTCGCGGGAAGATGCTATAGTCGGGCTACATACAAACAAAAAAAGCGAGCGAAGTGGTGCCTGCTCTGCAGCCCGTACACGGAACCATCTATCTTCATTAAGTCTTCACCATCCAGCACCACCAGTTGGGTTGGGTTCGGTTATAGGAGCAGGTCGGGCGCGTACCAAGTCGTTCCGTAATCCGTACCGGTGTGGGTTTTGCTAGGGTCGTGATTCACCCGGGCAAATGGTTACGAAGGTGGTTGGCTACTTGAAGAAACCCGGGGAGCCGGGAAAGAACATCGTCGACTGCCCGACAACAAGCAACAAGTTACCGGGGACAGAAAGTCACACTGAAACCAAACCAAACCAAGCAAGAAAGTAAACAAGTGAAAGCTCGGTTCTCGGGGCAAAAGAAAAGGATCTATGTGTCGTTTTTCTTCATCGCACCCATTTCCAGAGCTCGTCTAGCTCGTCCCCGTCCAAGTTCCGGCTGGAAGACGGACAAATTTCTTCCAGATTTAATTTAACGATCGCCTTACTCACCTTCCCATTTCCCGCACGGTGTCCACAGAATGGTGTCCATTTTAGGGTTCCACGGTGGGTGGTGTTGTGCTCTCGTTTCGCCGTTTTTCGCCCAACCGAACCTTTCGTGCCGCTTCATTTGGGCCACGAAGGAGTTTCGCTTCCACAAACCACAAAACACAACCGACCGGTGCAGCGCTCGTTTCGTGGCTCGTTTATCGTTAAATTTAGATTAAGATGGAGTTAATTGTAAAATTTAATTTAGCGAATTGCTAAATAATGAATATAATGAACTGTGAAACACCGGCCACCGACCGACCGACCGACCAAGTCTGCGTCACAGCCTGTCTTTAGTGGGAATTTATGTCTCGCCTAACGCATTCGGTGGGGATGTTCTTGGTGCGTTCCTTTAGCGGGCATCGAGTGGGCAGAGCCAGAAGGATTAAGTCTTCATTTGGGTGGAAAAGAAATTAAAATAAAACCCCTACCCAAGCATGTCCGAAGGATTTGCAGAAGCTGGCAGGGCTGCCCACTGCCTGCAGGAAAAATCCATCTACATGATGGAAATTAATCCCCATCGACGATCTTAAAGGAAAGCGCGAGACAAATCCGGCTCAATTTTCTGCGTGACTTTCGCTCGTCCACCTGAGATATCCGAAGCTTGGGCATAGGCTTTCTCGATTATAGATTTTTTGTTTAAACATTACGCCAGGCTTTAAAATGGTTTTGCTTACGTAGACTGGTTTACATTATCGGTATGGGTCAACTTTTCACTTGATCCAACGCTTCGACCGGATCGTGCCATTCGAAGAGGCGAAGGTATTATCGATAGGCTTGGACGGCAGTACTTTTGGGGATAAAGTTTTCCGGGGGTTTTTCGTCCCAAGTGCAATTATGCATCGTACAGCTTCCCCCAGAATCCGTTTAAAGTATTCCACTGACTGGATTGGGATGCTGCGAGCGTAAATGTAATTCCATATTTCGGTAGCTGCGGGTTTCTCCAACAATCTCCACTGTCCAAGGAAACCTCACGAGCACTCGTCAAACTTAATTAGTGCCGACTGGATCGGTTAAATATTGTGGCCACCACACACTCAGCTTTGTGCCGGTTTTGTGGCTGCATTTTTATCGTGGAAATGCGATATTGTTTTCCGTATCGAAAGCGATCGTTCCTCTCATGTTTTCCTGTACCGTTGTGGAAATTCGCCATAAAATTGCACAAAGAAAGGGAAGCAAAAAATGGACACCCATTAGCTGTTTGGCAGATGAGCAAAACGGCCTGTTCTGTTTCCATCGCTCATTTTTCCAGCTGGTTCGCGGATTTTTGCACAAACAAAAGCTCATAATTGGTGCATCGGTGGTTTTGATCGGTGGGTAGATACGGACACGAATTCGGTGCGTACGGGTAACATAAAACCGTTACCACCTGTAACACTGCTGCGCCATCATCATCATCGACAGCCACAAAACAACATCTGCGACAAGGTGTGGCATGTTGGGCATGGCACAAAAGGGTGTCGGAGGCGGGAAAAAACCACGAAAAGTGGTTTGAAAATCATATCGACATCAAAAGAGCGGTATTGGGTTTTTACATTTTATTTCCCAACTATGGCCAGTGTTTGAGCGACGGACGCACGGCTCAGGCTTAGATGAATCGTAGGCAGTTGTTCGTTCGTTTGTTTTTGTTTTGTTTGCTTACTCATCTCTCACTTCGCAACAACAAATGCGTATGGTAAATGAGGAAAATTGATCCACCAACCGTTTGTTCACCATTGTCCGGTTACCGGTGGTCATTTTAATAACAATTGGAAATTTAATAACTTTCAATAAGAGCTCGTACCGTATTTGCTTATGACACTGTTATTACCATTACCATTTACCCACGGGCCTCCTCGTTACCGGTTATGTGGTGGTTAGTTTGAAACAGATTTCTCTACTACTATCTTAATTAATAACGCTCATAACAGTAACACGCACCCAAACAACAGCAAAAATGCGTCAGGACGATCGAGTTACAAATGGGTCGGGTGGCATTGCCCATCCAGTGGCCGATTCAACAATAATAGCTACGGTGGTTTTCATTATTTAACCGCCTGTCAATAATGGTTAGCAAAACGGAAGCTAATGGTTGTAGCTGTGTGTGTGTGTGTGTGTGTTGGCTGAATGCTGTAATTATTTAATTGTGAGTGCAACCAACTTTGAACCGTTGGTACCGGTGCACTCGACTTTAACTGGTCGACAAAACTGGTAGCACTTTAAAAATGGCACCAGTTGCGTTGGTAAAGTTTCGAAGCTTTGATGCGACGTTGTTTTGGCAGTCCTTCACGGGTTTTTCACAGAAAGGTTTTTATTAAAGCAATGAAACCTCTCTCGGCATCTTCACAATCTTCTAATGACACTTTAAATATAAGCAATAGTGTTTCCTGCAGACAACGACTGTTGAGGACGACGTTGATCATACTGAAGAAGAAAACAGTGTATGATAGAATAAATCAATGATTTACACAGCCCAAAATATTCGTAACAAGTCATTTACAGCCAGATTTCCGTAACTTGTAAACATCTTCCACCAGGGAAAAGTCCGAAACACACCTGTTATTAGAAACTTGGAAAGGAATAACATAAGAGCAAGCACTTCCTGCTACAGCAAGCTATATTCCTGTTTAATTTTGCGTATTCTTGGGTCAGATCGCTGCCTCCAAGACATATTCCAGTGGGGTTCAACTCACGTCACAAAGCTCATGTTTTTGCAGATGTGTCGGTATAAAGTTCTTATTTTCGACGAAAAGCATGATTCCACGTATGAAGTATCTATTCGCTGAAATATTCTGAACAGATTCTGTTTAACAGAACAGACAAGGTTGACAATATAGTAGGGATACAGCAGCTAAAGACGTTCGTCTTAAGCAAAATTTACTGAAATTCACATTTCATGGATCTTTTTTTTGTAAATTTACAATGAATTTGATGTTTCTATCTTCCGTAAGCAAACACAGTATTTGACATGTGAAAAAACGTGATGGAACATGATGTGAGTAAGATGGACAACAATGAATATTATGAAGAAATTAAAAAGTTACGCCATTATGGATAAAAAAAACGTGTGTCCAGCTTTTCCAATATGGTGCTTGTTGCCTCAAACACCAGAATACAACATTTTTTGTTGATATTACAATCAATCTTACACCACATGTATGCTTGATAATCAATATATCTAGCAAGTTTTCGATAGAAATTAATTTCAGGCACAATAAATAACATTTGGAAAATTGCAACTATAGAGTCCTCAGTTCCTTTTAAGATTTGTGCCCGTCATATCGTACTAGATGTTTATTATTTGGACTAGAACCGCTTGAACATAGAAGAATGACGGCACAGTGCATATTTTTTCATAAATTGATCAGTGGTAATATTGACGCCCCGTCGATTCTGGAGAAGATTAGTATTCAGGCACCTAGTAGGATACTACGACCTAGGGCATTTTTAAACACAGATTTTAGA
>KZ061611.1:359913-395187 GCA_002091835.1 Anopheles maculatus
TATGTTTTATCGTCTTCCATGGTCCCGTGTCTCTTTGTGCCCGTCATATCGTACTAGATGTTTATTATTTGGACTAGAACCGCTTGAACATAGAAGAATGACGGCACAGTGCATATTTTTTCATAAATTGATCAGTGGTAATATTGACGCCCCGTCGATTCTGGAGAAGATTAGTATTCAGGCACCTAGTAGGATACTACGACCTAGGGCATTTTTAAACACAGATTTTAGAACGACAAATTTTGGTGCAAATGACCCTTTGCTGAAAATGGTACAAGTCTACAGCTTGCTAAATATCAATATCGATTTCTGTTTAAGTTTAAATAGTATACGGACCTTTTTGCATAGCTTAGTTTGACAATTTATTTGCGTGTTATTTATTTATTTATTCCATTACTACGGTACAATGTTTAAGCTTATGGTGTAGTATTTCGTAGTGCGTTAAACATGTTAAATGATGCGTTGAAAATTTTGTTATGTAGGCTAACGACAGCTGGATAACTGAAGGAGAAATAAATAAATAAATAAATAAATTTGAATTTGAATTTGTTGTTGACTGACATTTTTCATGGAAAAATCTACAAGTTTTTACTGTCGATAACAGTATTAAGACGTAGTCCTTAAACACCATTCACTAAGGATGAATTTCTTAATCTGATTACGATAAATGTGCTTCCTAATTATAAAAAATGAACTCTTTTTTTCGGAAAAGTGTGTTCTTTGGGAGATGCAAGATTCTGGGCAATATTCATAGCAATTTGGTCAAAATATTTTTACTATACGTAAGACAAGACTGTTGTTGATTTTATTTAAATTTAATTTTGAGTGCTGATTGCTTTGAATGGGAAGGTCGGATTAAGATTATCAAGAGGTGTTGGCTTACAATTTTTGGCTTCCATTGCCTTGTAGTTAGTAGGTCCGGGCTGATAGTTAGTCCTGCGCATGGGAAGATGATTAGTAATACTTTATGTGTTACTACTCAGCACCTTAGAGCGTCTATAGTGTGTCCAAGAAGACTTAAAAAGATGGTTTTCAACAAAATATTGGCCTCGCAAATTTAGTACTACAATTTCGAAAGGTTTCCTTTACTTCGTATTTACTCGTAGTAGGATAATCTAGACCTTCTTTAGCTAAGATCTTGCCAAAACTTAAGAAAATATTAAAACAATCATTTGGTCGGGAATTACTTCAATTACGCAAACCATCCTAAAACTGTCATGGTCTGGAGGGTTTACGTTTGTACTGACAACTTTCAAGACATTGGTCTACTAGGAGCTTCAAAAGAGTTATCGAGAGAAGATCGCTTCTACACGTACCGATCACATTTCTGCTTACTAAAGGAAAGAACGGACTAGGGACCATTTAGGATCTTTAAGGAATTATTCGTTGTTCTTGAAGTAAAAAGTAGTTTTTTTTTAGATAAATGATTCGGTTTAGGCCTAAACTGGAACGACTATCGAGTAACGTTCATAAGACACGGATACAGATATAATTCCAGTGAGTTCCAGTGAGCGAAAGTACTTTCCATTGTCCGTTTCCATTGTCTGCACCTTAACTCGTGAAGAAAAATTCCTTCAATTTTAAAACATACAAACAAATCCTCCAAATTAAAGCATCGAATCCATAATACACCGTCCACCAGTACCACCGGCGATAAATCAAAACATAATCTATAAACGACACTTTACGCTCCAGCCCGCTTTAAACAGCACCCCGGTGGTTCTCCCGGTGGCCGTAGAATGAATATTTCAAATATGTTATTCTCTCACTCGCTCTCTCTCGCACGGCCAGGAAAAAGGTCGCCAAAAATAATTCGCCCTAATTAAAATGATAAAATATGTCTTCCCAGTAGTCATCCCACGGTACGGTGCAACGCGGAAAAACTCCGTTACAAATAACTTTGGTCCCCGACAAGGGAGCGAACCAAAAACTTTTCCCCCCAAACCCCGAACACCCACTTCCAGGCTCTCCCTTTCCTAGAGCCGCATTCGTGCGAATAAATTCCATTTTGCGTGACACGACGAGCGAATTATCTCGGTGTCAAAATATTTCCGGCATGCACGTCTTCACGGGCGCGCCCGCCCGCTCCATCCATGGCCTAATATTGGGTGCCGATCGTGGAGAAAAACATTTTCCCACTGTCCTTCTTCCCTTTGCTTACCCGATTTCGCCTTTATGTGCGTCTGTGTGTGCTTGAAGCTGCCGCCAGGCAAATGTAGCTATTATCGATTCCGTTTCCGAGCGTTTTATCTATCGACGAAGCGATAGCAAATGAAGTAACAAGTGTGCGCGTGTGTGGGTATGTGTGTGTGTAGTTGGGGGGAAAAATCTCTTCTTCCTTTTTTTTTTGGCCATTTTTTGCGGCGTGTGCACACAACACCACAACGGCAGGAAGGAAATGTCCTCATTCGGAAATGGACTGATATGATGTGAGATGTGGTGGAAGAAAATGGAATATGGCAAGACACATCCACGGGACACACCGAAATCGGTTGGTTGTTTGTAAGAAAGGAGAGTTCCACACACACACATGAATCTGTTGGGTGCGTCGATGTGCACGGTTTGGATCAGTTTACCGTCAAACTTATTCAAACATAATCGCTGGAAAAATATCTCTCGGCACGCTTTTACTTCTTTTTTTGTTGCGGATGTGAAAAGCCGGCTTCCTTCCTTCCTTCCTATTCGCTTCTTTTGTGTACCGATTTTCCTTTTGTGGTCGGGTGAAGGAAAAAGCTTGACATGTCGGGGGTCCCGCCGGTGAAGTGGTTTTACCGAACTGTTGTCTTCGGTGCCGTAGTTCCCGGTGGTGGCCGTTGTCATCACCATCGTCATCGTTGTCGCGTGTGTGTTCGCATACGTGTCATCGGTGAGCCAGAGCACTGGGGGAGCATTGTTGCGATCATCATCCATCATACTTGTGTGGCATGTTCCGGGTTGATATGTGTGCGTGTGTGTGTGTGTATGACTGAAGCAACAAAAATAAAAGCAAAACTCCCCGACGGTAGAAGAGAATCCATTCGAGGGGTGTCGTTGGTCGTTTGGTCGTTCCGGTTTGATGCCTGGATACCATGGAGAGGTTCTTTTTCGATCGTTCATTCGTTCGCTGGAGTGTGTGTGTGTGATTCGAGTGGAGTCAGTCTTGCAGAAAAACTGATAAGCGTTTGCCAACACGCGCCGAACGGTCGTGTACGAAAGTCCGACAGTGAAGTCCACACCGAAGCCTCCGAAGCAGCTTCTGGTGCGTTTCGATACACCACGTTCTGCTTTATTTTATTTCACTTTCTCTCGCACGTTCTTTCACTCCCATTTTCTTTTATTTCTACTCCGATACTATTTGCTCATATCCCTCACACTTCATCGGGTGTGCACCAGTGTATGTGTGTTGTGTTGTGTTGTTTTATGCTTCCATCCTGTTCCGATGGCTTTCTATTTGTATTATGCTTGCTGTTGGTGTCGAGTTTTTGCCCACTCACATCATCCGTACGACACTAGTGCACACTGTCTGGGATTTTTCCGGTCGTTATCGATATTTTTCACTTTCTCCTCCCACCAACAACAACAACAAAAATACCCAGAAATGCGCACGGTTGGAAAAAAGTTAGTTAGCAAAATAAATTTGCCATACTTCATACTCCCACCTTCGGGGCGAAACAAATGTATAAGTAGTCGCCGAGGGTGTTTTTTACCGGTTGAACGAGATTGCACAAAAGGTGAGTTCGGTTTTTTTTTGCTGCCAGGTACGTTATTCCGGGTGCATGTGTGGGTGATTTTTTTCTCGCCCTCCTTAGTTAAACTTTCACTTGATGGGATGGCTGCAGCGAACTGGCAAGGTTATGGGTCAATTTTTGTCTTTTCCAATCGTTGACACTTTCTGAACGATTTAGCAGTTCGAAGGAATATAGTTGTAGACGGTATTGAAGGGCTGTGCTTCGATCTGCGTAAATTTACATAAAACACAAAATAAAGAAAGACTCATACATAAATAAGTGTTCATACAAAGTTGAATCATTTTAAAACTATCACTTAAAGCTTAATAACAACAGAATAAAATAATATAGAGATATACATGAACATATTAAACTTGTGGAATAAAGTCAAAAGAAAATCAATATTAGACACTTCAGAAGTGCTCTGGGAAACATGTTTAAAACACAGCTTTTTAACATTATGGTTAACATTATTAATTAAAACAGTAGTTTGTATTTTCTGAAGAGCAATTTTTCAATCGCTTCTGCTGTTTTCTATTTTAGATTTTATTTTATTCAATTGTTTTAATCTTAAATATGTTTTGTGTCCTCAAATCTATATTTTTTAAATATTCCACTGTCACTATATTATACAATTGAATATTCAAATCCTTAATTTCTTTTTAAATTAAACATTTATAAATAAATTTAAAACAATTACAAAGAACTCGAGGAAGTAGATTAAAACCCTGTTTAAGAAAAATTAATTTTTATAATGATTTTTATCAAAAAAATATCATTGCTAAAACATTAATCAAAAAGATGTTTCAACAGACTTAAAATCTTTAGAAAATGGAGTGATATTTTGTATTAAAATCACTGCAAAAGAGATGATTTATTTGTTATTCAAATTAAACGAATGTCGCCTTCCATGTAAGCCATGTATGAATAGATTTTGACATTAATTATTGTTTTAAATTTCAACAAAAGCTTATTAGATAGTAAAATAGTAAATTAGACTAAACAAATAATAAAAGAAATATTTTCTTTAAATTGATATGGATGTGTGTAAAACATGTTTCATTATTCTTAATTTTTATGTTTTATTAATTTTTTTTAAATTATTCCTTTTTTTTAAACCAAAAAACAAACAATTATTTATGTGGGCGTTAAAGACATAACGCCATGTCATTTAAATGAATTAACATTGATGATAAACTCTCTAACTGACAGAGACTAATTCTCGACGAGGTTTATTCATTCTCTTATCGATGCAAGAATTCTTACCCTGTTTTTTGCAAGGAAATTCATTTTATCTCTTTGCATAGTCCAAAGCCATAAACCGTCACCCGTAATCGATAAACTAGCCTGATTCACACGACTCAGTACGACTCGCTCGTTCGTTCATTCGTTTCGTGTCCTTCCATTTCCACGTTAAACCATTGCTATATTTCAGTTTTCTCCCTTTCTCTCTCTATGTCTCCCTCCCTCCCTCCAACCCGATGTCAAGGGCAACTGTCCCCGGAACCGGAAAACGTCTTTAACGACACAACTTTTATTCGCCAATCAATCCTTCATCATCACGGCGTTCACCGTTCCGCACAGTCCGCTCGGAGGCTCGGAGGCCGGTTGCCGGAAAATACTAACCAATCAACTGTCGGAGCATATTGATTGGTTGTTTGTATTGGCGCGACGCGACGCATCGTGCCCATCGCGCGGAATGGAATAATTGTCACGAAGGATAAATAATTCGTGCTATTTTTAACGTTTCGGGAATTATTTGATCAGACGCACACGGCCGGTGTGAGGTCGAGACTGGCGTTGGAATGTTGTGCGGCTGTTGTGCCCAGCGCTGCAATCTGGTGCTCTGTGGTTTTCGGATGGAAACCATGCCTTCAATACTGTGACCGATACCGATTTGCAACTGGGTTAGAGCGAAAAAAAAGGGCCCACACACACACACACTTTTAAAACCATCGAGCCGGAATGAGTTGGAACGTGATCACCAGCAACTCAGCATGATGATTGATGTGATCGTCTCACGGTATGGGCTTCGTTTTTGTGCTGGTCTCGCTCATCCTCTGTCCAACAGTGGTTGTGGTTGAGTGTGAAAATGTTTTCATTTCCTTTCCGATGCCTTCAACTAGTGGAAACCGATGTCTGCATATCGTATGAATGATTGGTAGTTTTTGGACAAACAATCTGGGCTGGTGGAAAAACGAACGCTCATACTGGATTTGTGGTATGCAATTGTGCATCGTGACACTTTCAGGTTCCTTCCTCACTGTAAGGGCAAAAAGGTATAAAAGAAGCTTTTTATTTACGAACATTTTAGTGCCGACAAATGCAGGAACGCGTTACAATCAAATCTTGTAGTAATGATCCAAATATAAATATATTTTTGCTATATTGCTATCTTTTAATTAAAATCTTTAAATAAGCGACCTTTTCAAGTGATTTAAACCAAGGATTGTTGTGTATTTTACTAATAAAAATACATATTTTGAAATGCTATAAACTTTGGGCGACCGGGGCGGCCCGGTGGTGTATCCGATAGCGGCGCCGGTCTTCACACGGCAGGACCGAGGTTCGAATCCCGACGGACCGCCTCCCCGTACGCAGGACTGACTATCCAGCTACGGGTAAAACTAAGTCACAGAAAGCTAGCAATAGCAGGCCGAGACCTCAAGAGGTTGTAGTGCCAAGGAAGAAGAAAGAAGAATAAACTTTGTAATCTACCTTTGAAATTTGCTAATAAAGCACGATTTGAAAACACTCTAAAAATGTCACTAGCAGACTTTGCAGACTCGAAAAACTGCATAACACACATCAAAGAAAGCCATTTAAGAAAATGTGATGACGCAGGATACTGCTTTCCGCTTCTCTGGTGTTTCGAATTTGCTATAAATGCAAATAAAACTGGTGCTTTGGTGTGTCTTACTCGTGTATTGTATATTAGAAATTTTCCATGTGGTTTCGCTTTGATTTTTTTTACAATGTTTTTTTTTCTCTCTAATCTAACTGTCAATTTATAAGAAAAACAGGAAGAAGTCTCTCAGACGCTACCTTAGCCCGTAGTCTGAGTAAGTTGTTGCATACAACTTGCATGCAACATAATTCTACTAATTATATTTAAGAGAAGCGCTAACAAAATGATTAAGATGATTTGTTAAAATTTATTAGTTGAAAGTTAGTAAGTTGTCATTTGTAGCGAGTTTTAAATCAATAATTTATTTTTTTTTATTTCTTTTCACTGGGATAATTAACAGCCATATTGCAAGCTTTAGGTCAAACGAATTGAATTGCCGAATCTCTTATGAGACTATTTTCAAATGATCGTAGAATATTCCAAAATTATTGTAGAACTTTGCAATCATATAGTGAATTCTTTTGAACTAGTTGGGATGTATTTTATAGAATAGGTAACTAAAGCAATAATCTTAACTATTCCCCCGTTAGAATGTGAATGATATTGCCGACAAACTAATGCAATTTGCCAGTTCAAAGAGTCAAATACGGATTACCAAATTTAACCTTAACTGTATGTAAGCTTCCATTATATGGTTGCAAAGATCCCTAATAAGCTTGCAATGTTACAATATTCAGTTGATCGATACAATTGACGATCGAAACCTTGTATTAGCACTTCTTTTGCTGATGTTGTACAATTAACACAAACTCTTCTTCTTGACATAGTACTTCTTATTTTCATCTTCTCGGCAGTATCTTAACTTTTTTACTCAATTTTTTGCTTGTTCAAGAGCTTTAAAATCAATGCGTTCATAATAAAAAAAACCTAAAAGCCGCTCCACACGAAGCGCAAATCCAATAGCAAATACGATTTTGCGAACAAAATGCTGTCAAATTCGTATGGTATGACATTACTGCCAGCCTTCGCGTTTGAGTTTGCAATCTAGTTTGCGCTTCGTCTGGAGCGGGCTTAACGTATTTTGTTCTCAACGGTTAAAGATGATGGAGATGGAGATGTCCAAATCAGATAGTTCAAAACGAGCTTAAAAATATCATAAATATATTGTTTTACTGAAGAAGTAAGTGTTCGTGAAGCTAAATTGTGAACTGTTTAAAGAATATTGAACTAGTAATACGGCCAGGCCGTTCTCCATGAATAATAAAAAGAATATTGAATAAATAAATAATCATAGGATATAAATAAATTTAATGTGAGACAAGTTGAAGATCGAATAATCTCGATATTCTGTCATTTTTTTCTGTTTTAAAATGTTTTTGGATAAAGGTTTTTAAGAAACCTTTTAAATGAAAGTGTACTAACATAGCTTTCTCCACAGAGGTTCCGTTTACTTGCCTATCCTAACAACGTGTTTAGTCAAGCCTAGGAAGCCTAACAAACGGCAGTCCAATCCACCTTTCGCAAGAAGAAGTCCGACATTCAAAATACACAAAAGAAGCCCAAGAAAACTCCTTTTTTTTCGACACCCAGTCACATTCTAGCATCAATCAAAAGGGATCGTCAACACCAAGCTGTTTGTTTCTTTCCGTCACTTTTGATTACCATTTCCGACACCGCTGACCAAAGCGCCCCCACCACTGTCTACGCTAGGACAACAAGTTTCCAAACAATTAGCGCCACCGAAAACTGTTGGCTTCCTATTTTGCTTTCCGTTTGCTCACGCACATGAATTTTGGGGTACGCCTACCGTAGGGTAGGCGCTGGTGATGAAAAGCTTCTCAATAGTCTGAAAGGAAGCCCTCGTTGGAGAGGGATCGTGTTCAACGAGTGACCGGAGCCAGTGTGAGTGTGTGATGAAAAGACAAGCAATAGAAGAACAAAAAAAAAAACTCCAGAAGTAAATATATCATCCACCATCCATACAAGATGCCTAAAACGAAGGAAAGAAAACTCCCCCAGGTAGGGAGTCAACAGCAGTCGGGAAGAAGCAACAAGCAGGATTCCTTTTACACAAAGCACCGGGAAGCCCACGCGTAGTGCGCGACGTTTTGTGCTGTCGCTAGCATCACATCAAAGAGCATCGCATCCGTGGCTATACATGCGGACGGCTGCACGGTGGTCTGGACGCACGGAGTGGAGTGCTTCAAATTGCTTGAAATGAAATGAAAAACCGCATCGAAAACTGGCGCGCACACGCAACGTCTCACTGTTGTGGGACGCAAGAAGGGAAAGAAAAGGCCAAAGAAAGGAAGAAAGGAAGAGATGCCATTTCCACGATTTTTCCACCACTTGTACCAAGCCGCGCACAACAAACTTCACCACAATAACGTCACAAATGAACAAACCATGTTCCCTTTTGTGTGTTGGCTTTGCCCTGTTGTTGTTGTTGTTGTCGTCTTCTATTCAGTTTTCCCGTTTGCCTTTCTTTATCAGCACAGCCTCTGTTATTCTTTTATTTAACTTTCTGTTTTATGTTTTGTTTATGTGCGGTTAGGTTTGTGCGTTTTGTGGACACTTTCGGACTTCGTTGCCTTCGTTTTACCTTATGTTTTTTATGTTTTTGCAGTTTTGTGTTGCTTTTTTAAGGGTTTTTTTTATCGAATTTGAGCTTATTTTTTATGTTTTATTGCATGTTTTTGATTCATTTGTACTTCTTTCGCGTTTTGCAAAAGGAGTTGAGTCATTTATTTTCTTCTCTTTCAATTAGATATATTGTGCTCACTATACCTTTTTTTGTTTTCCCGGGTTTCAAGAGGGTACTTCTGTTATCAATCTTGTTTATTAACTTTCTACTTAACGAAACTGTCTTTAAGCAACTAAACAAAATATAAAAGCTAGAACTTTCTGTACAAAATTCTTCATTCTTATCAAACTAACTACATGCAAACCTTCCCTTTGATCGAGCTAACTACACTCACACAAAGACGCTGCTTCCCGTCTTTATAAAGAAGCCTTTATAAAGATTTCCATCCCAATTTACTGGCTTCTTACTGGCATTTGCAGGCACCGACGAACCAAACCGTAAGCCGCACAATGTTCCGAAAAGCACCAACTTCCGGTACGAATTTTCTGACTTCCGTTTTTTTTTCTCCCCGCTTGTACAACGCGGACGGAACAGACGGAGAACCGCGCCCTGCAAGCGATATGAATGGAGCAAAGGCAACATCACAGAAGACAGGCAAAAAGTAAGACGACGTCGGCTTTGTCTGTGGTGGGATGAACATTTGACAGCTTTTCACGCTCTCTCACCCGCACACACTCCTTCGAGCTGTTGGCCATCCTGCGACAAAAAAAAAAACGAACGAATCCTCGTAAAGTAGCTCCGTAAACAGCTTGCCATAGTATTATTTGTACACTTCAATTTTCCGGGTTTCCTGAGCTCTCACGCTCACGCGAGGTTTCGCTTTCGGGGTCCGGGTTCGCGTACGCCATTCTTTTCAATTGATGATAGCTTCAAAATAATACTTCGACCCCGGGCCAACACGGTGGATGCGTGAAGTAACGTTGGGAAAATAAATATATTTCTCTGCTAAGAGTTTGCTACGGCGTTTCCTGCAGCTCGAAACGAATGGCGTTGGAAGGGAAAAACTGTTTCGAATAGCCCCGAATGGAATACGGGTTTGTTTTTGGGGGGAAAGACCCACACACACACACACACACTCTTGTTGTCTTGTTCTTCTCCTTACCTGGTCACGGTTTTCTTTATTTTGACATTTATCACAACAACAATATTATCAACGTTCACCCCCATTCCACTGAGGGATTTTGTGGTGGGATGAACATTTGACAGCTTTTCACGCTCTCTCACCCGCACACACTCCTTCGAGCTGTTGGCCATCCTGCGACAAAAAAAAAAACGAACGAATCCTCGTAAAGTAGCTCCGTAAACAGCTTGCCATAGTATTATTTGTACACTTCAATTTTCCGGGTTTCCTGAGCTCTCACGCTCACGCGAGGTTTCGCTTTCGGGGTCCGGGTTCGCGTACGCCATTCTTTTCAATTGATGATAGCTTCAAAATAATACTTCGACCCCGGGCCAACACGGTGGATGCGTGAAGTAACGTTGGGAAAATAAATATATTTCTCTGCTAAGAGTTTGCTACGGTGTTTCAGGCAGCTCGAAACGAACGTGCGATGGAAGGGAAAAACTGTTTCGAATAGCCCCGAATGGAATACGGGTTTGTTTTTGGGGGGAAAGACCCACACACACACACTCTTGTTGTCTTGTTCTTCTCCTTACCTGGTCACGGTTTTCTTTATTTTGACATTTATCACAACAACAATATCATCAACGTTCACCCCCATTCCACTGAGGGATTTTCCGTTTCGCATTCTTTATTTTTTGTGATCAAGGACGACCTTTCGGGTCGGGCTTTGATTATTTTGTTTTCACTCGCACTTTCTTTTTCTACTCTGTGTTTTTGTTTTTTTTTTTTGCTTCACCAAACTTGACACCAATTTGAAAGTAATGAGTTTTGACGCGCAAGGTGTGGAATGTGTTTTGTGTGATAATGGAGCGAAAAACAACAGCGGCACGGGCGATGAAGCGATGGTTGTGGTGTGATTTGTAGCAATGGGAATGATTTATTTGTGGTTGATTTACCGTTTCGCATTCTTTTTTTTTGTGATCAAGGACGACCTTTCGGGTCGGGCTTTGATTATTTTGTTTTCACTCACACTTTCTTTTCCACTCTCTGTTTTTGCCTTTTTTTGCTTCACCAAACTTGACACCAATTTGAAAGTAATGAGTTTTGACGCGCAAGGTGTGGAATGTGTTTTGTGTGATAATGGAGCGAAAAACAACAGCGGCACGGGCGATGAAGCGATGGTTGTGGTGTGATTTGTAGCAATGGGAATGATTTATTTGTGGTTGGTGGACCTACTTGGAAGGAATTTTAGAGAAACTTAAAAAAAATTGGGTAGGGATGATTCAATGAAAAAGTTGTATAAAAATTAAGCGATAAATATATAATTATAATTGAAAAACTATAATAGGTCTGTAATTCATGCGCTCCATATTGAAATTCTGCTGATTAATAATAACTTTAACTGGTGGAAAAATTATCAATACAACCACGTTGCACAATAATTTTATCCTGAAAAATTATGTTAGTAATTAGAATTATACAACTAGCAATTAAATTATTCTACAATTAATACGACTTATAAGCAGATGCAGTGAGATAATAACCATTTAATTTCCAATGATTTTTATTGGTTCTGTACTACGGTGGTTCAGATTATTATATTATGGTGTTGCTTGAGCTCTATATTGCTAACCTAGTTTCTGCTGGCATCAGTCAATCAGTCAATTTTATCGTCCAAAACTATTTGATAGTGGTGCAGCTTATGCGAGAGTGGGTCAGAAAAACACTGACTGGTATTCCCGCCGTCGATAGCTCCGGGTCGATCGCCGCCGCTGTCAAAAATAGGTTCATTTTGCTCTCATCGTCACTCATTTGTCTCTCATTTATGGGAAAGCGCTATAATTTTGATGGGGAAAATTTGAAGGGGAAAATGAATCGCTCATTGCCGCGTCGATCGACGCGGTTTGTATGAAAAGAAATCCGCGAGCTCTTTAGTAACGAATCAGTAAAACGTTCCACAGATTTTGTAATGATTTATGTAGTTGCAGTAGAAAATGAACGCACGTACGACAAATTTTAAAAGCGAATACGGTGATAGAAATAAATATGTAATTTGATGCTGTAAAATTTTTACCTATTCATAAACTGGAGAGGTGGAACAATGTTTTTGTTTTTATTTTCACGTTTGTTCCATCAACACACATTGCCACATCCGGAATGCCTGTTTTCTGCAGGAAATATTCCTTTGTTGCCCGTTTTTCATCATCTCTAGTTCTATCCACACACTGAGCAAAGTTTCGAGCAAAGGCAAAACTTGAAAATAAAACAAAGCAACCATTGGCTAATAAACGGCACTGCCATAAACGCCAAATGTCATTTCTCCATAATGAACATATCTCCGCGGCGATCGACCAGGAGCTATCGACGGCTGGAATACCAGTCACTGTAACACTTTTTAACTTCTACGTACTTGATTTTTCCACAAATAAAAAATGGTTCCATGACTGAATCTCAGCTCACTTTGAGGTAAATTGTGCTTGATTAATTTAAACAGTAATTTGTTTTTTTCCAAGTAAAGAAAAACTGAGTTCTTAACTGTTTGATTCTTAATCTTTTCTTGATAATTTCTTATTTAAGTCTTTATTTAGCCACTCATGAGCCGTTGACTAACTTTCAAACAGAATTTGTTACCGCGAAAAATAAATAAATGTATTAAGGTTCCTTTTTTTCGTAGTTTCATAATAGAATTGGGTAAAATGAATCCAATATGAATAAAAATTGCAAATTTTGACCCAAAACTTCATAAACAATTGCATAGAATAGGAAACCAAAAATATAAATAAATGAGAAAAGTTCTAATCAACTCTTTATGTATTTATCGTCCAATTTTCAACGTTTTCTTCGCAACTGCGCAAGATCATCATCGATTTTAGAAGGAAAAATCGATCGTGATTAAGAAGGGAAATATGATGAAGATTAATATAAAGTAAAATTTAAAGGTAAAAAAGAATGTTTTAACAACAGAATTGAAAAGAGTGTTTGAATTGAACGAAACATGTGTAGGGTTTCCAAGTAGAACATCATTTCATTTCATTTTCCCAACCGACAGGTCCGAAAGACTTTTCAAACCTACGTTGAATTATTTTGTTTTCACTAGTATATGACAAAAACAAATAGCTACAGTAGTATAATTTGAAAAAAAACAGCATATGATTGTGTTAGAAGGTCTCAAAATTGTGGTCAAATGCGCACCTGAGCCTGTCTGTTTTGGTATTTGTTAAATAGCTTAATTAAACATTAAACGAAGAATTTTGTTCCTCTAGATAATTACTAAAAAGTGTGTCTAGAAGTAAGCAAATTCTTTCGAACAACACGTTGTTTATTCCTGGTAAACTTACTTTAACATCATTTATAACTATTGTAATAACCTCAATATATTAATCCCATGGCTACCACTGTTGCGAGTTAGAATATGACGTTATGCCCATAGGACACGACAGTGTGCTGCGCAACTGTCATGTAGAGAGAAGCACATTCGCGATTGGACCGTCGTACAGACAACATCTTCAGTCTTAAGTTCGTCTGTCTTCGGTCGTTCTGTCTTCAGTTTTTCTGCCTTCAGTTCTTCAGTTCTTCTGCCTTCAGTTCTTCAGTTCTTCTGCCTTCAGTTCTTCAGTTCTTCAGTTCATCAGTGGTTTATAATAAAGTGCGTCTTTACACTATCTTTTAAAATTGTTGTGCTATGCTCAAAAACTCAGTTTTGAGCAGTTATGCTACCTACATAATTGTACGTTGTGGCCACCTAAGAAATTGATCTTTCATGGTAACTCTTAAAATTTGTTCTTTTTAATTTAAACTTTACAAAACATAATATTCAATGAAAATAAAAAGTTTGTTTATACCGACGTTTGTTCGAAAAGGACTGTGCAATGTGAAGTCTGGAAATCTGAAACTATTTAAACACTGTTTCACTTATAATATTCCATAATATGTTTTGTTGTTGAAAAATGAATAGAAATAGGTAAAATTAAAGCCTTAATAAAGATTTAAAGTAATAGTAGTAAAGGCCAACCAATTCAAAAACGAACAAAAAATAAAACTGAACTTAAAGGACGAAACAAAATTAAACAAAAAATAAATCACTTTAAATAGCCATACAAGATTATTTCCTATATTATATTGATTACCTAAGAGTAATATTAAGTAGCATTCAATATAGTCAATAGTGAAGTATCATTTCACTAGTATCAGCACAAGCACACTCTCCACACCAAAGCACATCCAAGTTAACCAATCTGCTACGTATAATTTCGGCGTCAAGCCTCAAACACTCTGTCCCTCTGTCTGTCGTTCCGTTTCGGAAAACCTCCTGCCCATACTTTCCCCGGCCAACATTTGCATTATACGTTCGTTCCGGAGGGTTTTTTTTATGTCATTCTCTTGTCCCTCCCTTGCGGGCCTCAGAACATTACCGCAAAGTGTGTGCCGAGTGGCAAAAGTTGAAGAGCAACAGGTCGCTCGTTTCGGGATTCGTGTTGAGTGTTGTTTGGTGGTTGCATACTTACCGGCGTAAAAGCGTACGATTTCCCACGTGGAAGGATGGGTTACGTGGTTCTTCGCTGTTTTTTTTTTGTTTTTGCTCGCGAAAGCAAATTTTCCAACCAGACGCTTCAGACGGCAGTAGCAGCAGCAGCAGCAGCAGCAGTGTCGGTTGGTGTCTTTCGTCCATTCCTTCGCGGCCCAATTCACCAGACTCTCATGCCGTGGCGAATGGGGTTTTTCTCCACTGTTTCTACCAGACAAACTCAAACCGTTCACCGGAGGAAATTATGTTAATTTGCATGCAAATTATAATTACCTTCGTCTGATTCTGTGCCTTCTGTACCGAATCGAACCAACCGGTACGCCGGTTACCATCGTTTCGCCGTTTGAAGATAAGCACAAAGCGGGGAGTTTGGGTCGAGATCGGCACTTAGAATGTTTCCGTGCTTGTGTTTAAAACATGATTGATCATGCATTATACCAAACGACTCAATTTATTGGCTGATAAACGGAATTGTATTTGTTTTACGTAAAATGCTCCAATGGGGACACTTATCCTTCAACATTTCTTTAAGCAAATAACTCCACACTTAATAAACACATAATAAAAAAAGGAAATTTATTCTTAATGTTGTTTTATTTCCCCATTATCAGGTTTCTTTTTATGACGAGTCCAGATATATTTTTTTCGCTTAAGTAAAAGTAAGTCAAAAGCGAAACAAAACCGACGACCACAATAAGGCAACAAATTGCTGGAAAATTGCACTTCTTTCTTTGGTACTTTGGTACCATCGTGGTCCGTTTTAACAGGTTCCACAAATTGCAAAACTCATTAGCTTCAGGTTGGCATCACAGTGGAAAGGCCCATTCTTAGGCTTCAAGGCCTTCCTGCTGCTACTGACCATCACTCGAGCAGAGATTAATTAGCCAAACAAAATGTAAGTCACGTCGTCGGCACGGCACACGGTGGTCGGAATCCTTTTCTTCCTTGACGGACACAGCAGTTGAGTGAATGATTCGTGTGCAGTAAGGGTAGTAAGGCGCGTTATGTTTTAAAATTCAAACCTCATTTCGATGGGAACGAAGATGGGACCCGACCGGAAGATATGTAGATGCTGGAGACGATTCGATTTAATATTAAATTAGCACACGCTTGATGCAACGCTGTATGGGAATAATAGTTCCACACAACCCGAGCTGCACCCGTACGAGTGCAGGTGCATGCGATGTGAGTTGATTTATGCACGGCTGTGCATTGATGCGGCTAGTCAGTTGAATTAATTTAATGCCCGTATTGTTCGAGTGTTCCCCCCAATCAATTGGAAGCATATTTGCAGCTTCATGCTGGTTGCTGGCAGAAGCTGGGTGAGCTTTTTCCGGCCAGCGCCGAGAAGCACTACACACACACTAATTGAGTTAATTTTGTGCCCGTTCCGATGCTCGCCGGGCAGTAAGCAGTGTACGTGGTGGGGTCAGCTATTGCATTTATTGTTCAGAATGTTGAAGTTTGTACCGACTGGGAAGGGCTTAGCTGGTTTTTTGGGTGGTAATTTTATTTAAATATGAAATGCCTTTTACCAGTTATAATATTGAAGTGTAATTTACGTACTTTGTTCGGTAGTTGTAATTGTACAAACATTAACTTGCGCGTTTACTTGTGAAGCACAACGATTTAAGGCTCTATTAGTTTAAAGGCTTCAATTAGTTAAATATGAAAGAAAAACCTATCTTCAATACTAAAAATTGGGCTTCATGTTTATGCTAAAACATTTTAGAAACTTGGTATTAGAAAAACCAAGGAAATATTTAAATAATGTAGAAGATTTGGTACATTTTGATGTTCACGATTGTCCACTTGCAATAATTTTTCGAATGAAACTTTATAGGTTGGTATAGTGTTAGACCATAATTTTTAAGTAAATTGTGTAGCGTCAAGCAGACAATGTAAGATGCAATAAATACTAAAATAAAATACTAAATATGACAATACGGCGCTAAGCCGTTATTATGGATTAAATAAAATAAAATACTAAATAATAATTAATGGTTCTTTGTAGTCCTATTTTTAAATTACTTTTTATCAGACATCTTCACATTTAGGACACGACAATGTCGAGTCAAATGCTTTGAATTTGACGATACCAAATCCCTTGTGCGTCATACTTATTTAACTCTATTTAAAGTGTTTACAGCAAGCAGTTGTAAATAATGTTTCGCATAATTTTGCTGCATTTTCCATGCTTGTGGTGTTTCTAAAATCATAAAACAAGTGTCTAAATAATTAAAACAATCAACGGTTTTGACGGAACACACAATCCTTTCAAACTCCATCCTATTGCAGATATATTTCAAATAGTTTATTGTTTTATAATTTGTAAATGATCTGAGAAACACTGGATTTATCGCTACAACCAATCTGAGCAGATTAATTCTATGGACATTCGTCTTTATCGTTTCTTAGAATGGAGATACAGATAAATTAGTAAATTTGCACTAATTGAGATAGTTCAAATCTAACTCATATCACCAAGAATTATTGTTAAACGAATTTGTATTTTGTACTAAAACAAGAATGGTTTTAAAATACCTCTAATTAACAGTTCGATGAATAACACTTGCTTTTGTATTTAAAAATATTGGTTAAACAGGTTAAACAATCAGGGACAAAAAACATACAGCATCAGCCAAATAAAGTTAGCGAAAGTTTTAATAAAACAGGGTTTGATTTTGCCTTCTCTCAGGCGTAATGTTTCAAAACAAACGACGTTATTGTGAAAAAGCAACTATAAATGATTAAAATAGTGTTCGAAATTGCAAAGGTTGTCAAATTTAGTAATTTAGTGAACTCTCTGTAATCTGCAATCTCTAGAATTCGGAAAACTTTACTCTTCTTTGAACATTTTTAACAATTCCTTCATTTGCGATGAATTTTAATCTCCCTAATTTGGAAAACCTTTCTAATTTGTTACCTATTGCTTTCACATCTGTCGTTTGCATTGAGTGATTCTCTTATCTGCAAATCGTTTATCTAAGTTTCTAATAGCATGTTCGAATTCGGGCTCAACTTTCAATTTTCTTTAAGCTATGGCTTGCTCAAAGGCTTAGTTAGAAAAATCTTTGAACGTAATAAAAATGAATGAAATTAAGTAATAATTAAATAGTCCGCGTACAAAATATGAGTAAATATTTGTGCTTTATATTTGCTGCGTGTGTTTAACCCTATTTTTAAAAGTATAAAGATACAATTAAAATAATTTTTCAAGGTTTTTGAATACTGTTATTATAATATGGACGAATAATGAATTTTTCTAGGTATTTCGCAAGCTCACAAATATTCTAAAATGTAACCTACGCTTATTAAGATATATCCAATTAAACGTGCTTTATTATAGCAGACTTCGTTCAATTACACGATCCCCATTTAAAGCCCTATTTTCATCGCGAGAACCCGCTTCAACCCGCTGCAAAAAGTTATCGACATCCTCCGAGCGCTGCCCTCACTAGTTGGCCGACCAAACACGGCAACCTCAGTGAGGACGAGTTCATTGAAAATGTATCCATCCATACGCGCCGCCATGCTTCGCCCGTCCAAAAGGCATGAGGGGTTAGAAATAGTGTCATGTTCCAAATTAAGTCATAACTTTCTTCGGTTTCACCCGCGAGACTCGAAGGACCAGCTTCGTGCGTGTGTCTGTGTGTGTGTGCCTGTTTGCGCATCCATGGGAAATGGTTGTCGTGTCGGTGTGAGATTTCAAGTTGCAATTCCAACGGGCAATCTGCCGATGACTGTGCCTGCGAGAGTGTCCTTTCTCGGGGTCTCGGGCAATGCGCCTTGACGCGTCCCTTGGGCCACACGATGACGACGACGGTGAAGGACTGTGGCTAGTAATACGATCGCTATTCATTTTCCCCGTGCTTTTCCCTTCATCTCCGCTAGCCCCCCACCTGGGGCCAGAGAGCATCTTCGCAAACTGAAACCCGCCGCATCGTCCTGCATTCAGCTGAGATTAATATTTTCTCATTTATTAGCTGTTCGATGTGGTGGCTCGGAATCAACTGATACTTTTTACGACCTTTTGCACACTCACACACACACCCCTGCTTCCTTCCGGTACGGCATACCCGCCGATCTCCTTCGAGAGATTCGTCGAGCGCTTCCGGAACGCAGGACGACCGGTTGAGGTTAATTATAATTTATTTAAACCGATATCCGGTTCCGACCGAGACGATATGCCGGACGAATCGTCTTTCCGAGACGGTGTTTCGGAAGATGTCGCCAAACTCGTCGCAAGGACTCCATCGGCGTGATGGTGGCGAATGGCGAGACAGTTAAAATGAGATTTTTTCGATTTAATCCCACCCGAAAACATACAAAAAAAATCTTGAATGTGTCCAACCTTGTGCTTGTGTGTGGCCCTTTGCGTCACACGTGCATCCTTGCATCCAACAACACGTTGAATTATCGTAACCACCGAAGGTGCAATCTAAATGATGCCACCGACCATTACCACACTCCAAGACAAAGCCAGTTAACGTTCATTGTCACGTGTGGCCAACGAGCGCCAATGTACCGCCGGGGGCTTCATGGTCGTTTGGAACGTTGGTTTAGTGGAAGAGATATTGATATTATTAACGCGTGTGAAACCACCGGGAAAGGAGGATTTTAATAGCCGGTTCTCCCGTTCCCCTTTGTGCCAAAGCCCAGACAGTGCCTAACCAGAATCGTAGCTGCTACCTGACGGAGCGAAGTCACTCCGGTGTCGCGCGTCCTGATCGCAAACCGCAGAACCATAACGAGCGAGTTAAGACAACAGGAGCAGCAGGAGAAAAAAAATGCCCTCAACCTAGCGGACTGTGGATAGTGGTGTTGGTCCTTGGAAGGAACCGGTGGCCTGAGCTTATAATAAATTAATTTTATCCCTTTTTACAACGCCTGGACGCCAACGCTAACATTTTAACCGCCGAACACCGGTCCGGTGGGTCGGACGGTCGGTCTATCCGGACGACTACTTCCGGTCCGGTTCGGACCGCACCCATATTTCCACCCGACTGCCCGCTTCCGCATACAACAAAAGCCCATTATGGTGTGTTTAATTGCCTCTATTAAATTAATATAATAAGTTTTGTGTTCCGTCTTCCTCGCTCGCTCTCGCTCTCTCTCTCTCTCTCTTGTCCACAGCACCCGCCAACAATATCCGGCCGCCCTTGGGATAGGAGAATCGGGTGGTTTTTTTTCTCCTTCCTTTCCTAGCCGTTGTTGTTATTAGTCGTGCAAACCTCACGTCAAACGGTTACAGTCTTCGCTCGGTGTCGAAATTGTTGCTCGTTTCGGTTGTACGGAAGTGGGCGCCACCCGAAAACTTCGGCAAGTGTTAGTGAGTGAGCGAAAGGAGGCAAAGTTTTCCTTCTTCGGCCGGTGCTGGCGCGATTTTTCCATTGCAACTACCACGATTTCCACCAAAATTTGGCTTCTCGGTATAAATTCGTGCGAGTGTGTTTCTTTCTTTACTCAATCGCTCTCTCTTTTTCTCTCTTTTTCTCTCTTTTTCTCTCTTTTACAGGCTTTCCCGACACTGGTTTGAACGAACATAATGTGTGGCAAAAGGAAAATTAATTAACTCGTTATTTGGACAGAGCGGAGTGAGAGATGTCGGACAGCCGGACGAAGCCAATTGTCGATCGATCCGGTGTGTGTACCGGAAACTGGAAGTGAAGTGAGTGAAAAATTGGATGGATAAAGTTGTTTTTTTTTGCGCCCGCACCGATGGCTGCGCGATATTTGTGGGGGGTGGTTTTCATAAGTTAAGTTGTGTTGAGGGGAAAGGAAAACCGATTCGAGGATGTGATGAACTGGCGTGCGTGCATAGTTTGCGCAAAAGGATAATGGGAGTGTTTAACTGTTTCTTTCCCACACAGTGTTATTCTCTTTCGTGTGGTTTTTTGTTGTGCATTTGTTGCAAATAGTTTGTTTTCAATTTTATCAGTAACTTTCCGATTTGCGTTGAACAAGATTAGTACTTTCTTTGGCTGCTAGTAATTTTGTTTTGCTACCTGATTTTTAAGTCCATCCATAAATTTTTTATTTGTAGCTTCTTATGGGTAGATTTTTTAAATTTGTTTAATCATGATCTGGACTTTTTTCTAAAAATTGTCTAAATATTTTAATAGATAGATAAAAAGATAGTGTTTTGTGATAAAGAAAATTCTAATAGCTTTGCCCTCGATACCGCATAGAACTGTGGATTTTGTTGCAAATTAAACTAAAATCAACTAAAATTTATTAGTCTGAGCATTCTTCAAATTTTGTATTTTTTGTGTCAAAATAAATTTAAATATGGTGTTAAATTAGTTGTGTACTTAGTATTAAATTACATTCAAACTTCAAAATTGAAAATAAATAAGTTGGTCATTTGATATTTGCAACTAATATTGTGAAATACACTCTCTCCGGTTTGTACTATTTTCGTTAAATTATTATTGTTTAATGTAAAATGTATTTAAAAAGCGCTTGATCGAATGAATAGAGGCTAATTTTAGCTTTAGAAAGTAAAACATAAGTAAAACAACGATTCACATTCAAACTACCGGTAATTATAGTTTAAGTTTTTTTATCTTAAAAAACTTTAACTATGAAAAAGATGAAGCATACTAATATAGCGCCTATTCCTGCCTTTCAACAGTGTTAGAAAACTCAGCTAATACATACGAGTGATCTGAGGCTTGATTGTCTGATGGTATTATCGTTGGGGAAAACCCGGGTCCTACATCGAAGCATTCCTCTAAATGGTGAAAAACAATATAGACAAGATAGCAATTGATTATAACAAAATTTACCGTCCCATGCCTACAAGCAAATACCTTCGGACGAGCCACCTTTAAACCACTTCTCAAAGCAAGGTTTTTGACAGCTGCTATGAAAAATCTGTTAAACATCTTCTTTCGAATAGTTGTTTAGAGGGCTCATAAAAGGAGGTTCCTTGCTTGTTTCCTTACTTGCTATCACACAAAACGTGCAGCTATCGGTGACAAATATCTTGTTCCTTAGACAGACATTCATTAAACATATTACAGACAACGACAAAAACAAAAGAACGCCAGGCGCCTAATATGCATTTCTTCGAGAGAGCAGTGATAGTTCATTTTCGATAACTACTCTACTTAGTGCTCTACAGAATGAGTGGCCAAGGGGCCAATATTTAAAAAGTCCGAGCAACTAGGGCAGAAGGTTTCTTTTTCTTAGCGAACGAGGAACGATATTCAGCTAACTAGACTACGCTGGAAATAGCTATTTAAAGCGATTCGACCCGTGCTAATCCAGAAATACGATTTAAGAGCTGAGTTTGCGATATTAATTAGCAAATGCAGACCTTATCAGCGATCAATAGAACTCTTCGGACAAACATTCATCCAGAGGACCATGTCAAATCATTCTGGTGCTATTACGGAGTGAGCAGCTTGAGACTATAACGGAAAACAGATTTCAGCGAATTACAGTGAATCCTCTTTAGATCAGGTGACAAAAACTGTGTAGAATGCTCCTTAAAATAAGAATTTGAGCATTTATACAATTTTTGTTATATTTCCAGGCTATTCAACTTCCACAAAAGGAACGATTCATATAATTCTGAAATGCAACTTACAGTTTTGAGATAATATATTTCGAACTATACTACTGTGTTTAACACATCCAAATGTTCTTATTCGAAGGTGTTATTGATTTCATTATAAATTATAAGTTTTATAATTTCAAATCAAGAATATTGTAAAGTGTGAAAAACAAATGTGAACAACCATCCAGCAGTGTAAAAATATTTGTGAAGTGATCGTGATCAACAAAAAGTGAAATTTGCATTGCCGTTAACCTCTTCCCATCACAAAACTTGGTTGGCCACGCGTATTCTTGGGTTACTAACACACTGTTTATGTTGTTATTGCTTGAGAATACACGTAGTTGACTAGTGTTGTTCATCGAAAACCCATCCAGATCGACAAAACCTGCAACAGGAATCGTCAACGTGAATCGAAATGAAGAAGTGTTTGAAAATGAAAACCAAATAATCAAGTGACAATGACTAAGCATTAACAAAAAAAAAAGAAACAAATGGCAACCATAAAGTGATAACAAAGGGTCTGCGGAAAGTGGCCCAAACCAACTTCATCAACACCGAGTGAAACGAACGTTGTTATCACAGCGAGATGCTTGTGCTGTGTTTTGTGACCATTATTGAGCGGCTTATCGCGATAAGGCGTATTGCCTGTTATTATCGTTAACGGGGGGAGGCGTTTGCTTTCGGGGCTGTTTTTCCTGGCTTTTCCTACGATGTTTTAGTTCCCACCCTTCCCGGTTTTGATTGATTGCAGTGTATCGGGGTGCCCGATAAAGTGCTCTCATCCAGTGTGAATGGTGATGTGGTAGTGTGGGGTGTGTGTAGGGATAGTTATTTTTATCGATTATTGATTTCAAGCTAAGCGTTAAGTGGGTGTTCGCGAGCGCACACCCATGTTTTGCTCTAATGACAGGGTGTTAGGGAAATTGTGTCCGTTTTTTTTTGGCCCCTTCACTTCACTGATACGACACATTAGAGTGTGGTAACGATCAAAGATTTGTTTCCGTTTTTCTTGTGTGCATGTTGTTGTACTGTTCAGAAATTTGGTGTCCATTAAGGGGATTTAGTATTTGTGGTTGGGCGGCCCGGTGGTAGATGCGACAGCGGCGCCGGTCTTCACACGGCAGGACCGGGGTTCAAGTCTCATCTGGGCCGTTCCCCCATAGTGAGGACTGACTATCCAACTATGTGGTAACAATAAGTCTAGTAAGCCAGAAATGGCAGGCATGACCTAAGAGGTCGTTAGGCCAAAAAAAAAGAAGAGTATTTGTGGTTAATATTTTATCGATTTGATTTGTGCAAGCTTAAGGTTTCAACGAATGGTGTGGAAATTCTGGCGGTTCTATCGATTACCACTTGTTGGATTTATCGGGTTTTAGTTATGCATACAATAATTCTACATACAGATAAATTTCGCTGTAAGTGTTGTGCAACACAGGTTTAAACACCTGTTTTAATCCCAAATCCCGAAAAAAAGTACAAAGCAGCAGTATCGTGTACATAAAATAAGCAGTAAAGTGTAATAATGTGAGTCGTATGTACATAATTGGCACGAAAATAGCAAATGTCAATCATCGGGATCTTTTTTTTTTAATATTAATCGTGCTAATGACAGGGTCGTTTATTAAGACGAAGCTGTAGAGCGTTTCACCGTGGAAATTAACTTTGTAAAAAAAGATGATTAAAACCAACCCGGGCAGGAGCTTTCTGTGAGAAATTATAAAAAATATTTAATTTTCTTTCTTAATTGCTACTGGTGTTCTACTGATGTGTTACACAGATGTGCTGCTGGGCTTAGTTTGGCTGAAAATAGCTATCAGGACTTATTTTAAAATGTCAGTTCAAGAAAAATTTAACCATTTACATGATGACGTGCAATTCCTGCTTATAAAACTCTTGTATACAATAAATAAGCAAACCAAAATCAATCATTTTGTCGCCCTTTTATCGTTACATTTCGCTACGACTAGGTGTGAGGCATGATTTAAACTACGTCGGCAGATCTAAGAGATGGATTAACAGCATTAACAGTTGCTGATCAGAAACAATGCGTGGACGAGTAAATCATCATAACCCTCCTTACGAGGTCTTAATCATCTCACAATAAAGGAGCTTAAATTATTAGAAAGAGATGTGCCAACTCATTCCACGGTGGAGTGAGAAGAATCATGAAGTTGTGATTGAAAAAATGAATAATAATGTGGCCTCGTATGCACAAAACTTTGTGATGTAACGTGTTAAAACATTTCTTACAAATTTCTCACTGATTCACTGCCTGATAGAAGTCTATGACGCTATGGATATGGGTTTTATCAAACAGGCCAGTCGGGATTGTTCACACATTCTTTAGAACCAGACAACTTACTGTATACAGTTTTAGCATTAATCAACAAATGATTAGGATAGAATACGCGATATTGATATCATAAGTTACTATATCAAAATCAGGTAGAAATCATACTAATCAGAGCTAAAAGGACTTCAGGCTATTTATTTAAGAACATGGAACAATTACCTTCCGTTCTTATACTGGACATTGGATTAAGCTTATCGAAAATGTCCAAAGAAAAATGACTAGGTTTGCAATAAGTGTCCTTAAATGGTCAAAGGAAAATGAAGTATCTTACAGTACCACATGTTTAGTGTTATGCAGTACAGCAATTATTATGGTCTAGCTCCTTCAAGGTGAATAACTAAATAAATTATTGAAACGTTTGCTCGTACTATCAACATCAATAAAGATTGATGCCATTGCTTCAAAGTTCAAAAGATCTTCACGTGAAAACGTCACTTTATATCAGCAAACAATTTGTAAATACAAATCACACGTTAAATCTTAATCACGCTCTTTAATTGTACGGTAGCATTAATGTAACCTAAAATACAAACTGGCAAAAAAAGGAATCTTCTTCTTCTTTCTTGGCCTAACGACCTCCTAGGTCATGCCTGCCATTTTTGGCTTACAAGACTTATTGTTACCGCATAGTTGGATAGTCAGTCCTCACTATGGGGGAACGGCCCAGATGAGACTTGAACCCCGGTCGCCGTGTGAAGACCGGCGCCGCTGTCGCATCAACTAAGTTTTTTACTGATTAAAAAAAAACATTCATGATTTCAGTATTATAAAAGATAAAAAAATGCCAGCTTGTAAGTAATCCTTAGAACGTTTCAAAGATTATTAATCTTGAGAATGTTTTGAAGATAATAAATTGTAAAAACTATTTAGTACCACGAAAAGGTATATTTTTGTTAAATCTGATACACTCATGATAAAACTTCAATAAAACATGTTTGAGAGCTAAACGTATAGCTAAGCCACCTGATAGCAAGGACATACAGTGAGCCAAACGGAAATCTGGACATCTTCAATTTGAGCAATTGCGTAAGGGAAACAAATAAAATTTATTGTTTCTTATCAATTCTTCCTTGGACACAAGGCAAGTGCAAAAAACAAACGAGAGAAAAGGTCAACCTGATGAGCAATTAACAGAAAAGTCGAAAAGCGGAAAACCGGACAGTTACATTTCTAAGAATCGACTGCGGTTTAAGGGGTCAGGATACTCGTTTTAACACTTTCTATAGTGTTATGACTAATGTAGTCGATTTTTGGCCGCCATGAAGAGTGTGTGGATACTCAGATCTTCTAAATTTCCCCATTTTCACTTAAAAATGCGTCATACAACATTACTGGAGAGAAATATCATTATATTTCACTATCAGGACGGAAAAAAATATTCAGGAAATCAATAATTTCACAAATATAAGCAGATCGACAGTTTAAGACATTATTAAAAAATATTAAACACAAAATATTGAAAAAACAAAGAAATATTGCAATGCAGAAAATGGATGAATGGTCTCGGATAAAGTTGTGCAATGAAAAAAGGAATAAATATGAACGAATGCAGCCAAATTTTGAAACAATACTATGGCGTGATGTGAACTTTACAGCCACCGAAATCAAAAAGACAATTCGTATTCTAGTCGGATACGACTTAGCTAAGTATTCGTTACACAAAATGCAACTCGTACAGGATGAGAAATGCAGCCTCTGCAATATTCCAGAGACTGGTTTTCACATGTTATTGGAATGTCCATTTTTTTGACTACTATCAAAAACATTGGAAAGAAAACTAAGGAACAGCAACCAAAGATTTACACAAATATTCAAATTTACACAAAAAAAAATCACATAAATTTCTAGCAAAAAAAGAATAAAACAAAATGCTGAAATGACTCAGAAAAGTCGAGTTGCACATATAGAGTGAGTAGTCAGTGCATATGTGTTTCGTGCTTCAAACGTACAACGTATTATAAAGTATTCTCCCGAATGCAACTGTTCACTACATGTCCATTGCTACAGATCTACAGGAAGTCTTTTATACCGTGACCTTATTCCACTGTTTGTATCCAAAAATCATAGTAATAGCTGTGTATTCAAATGTGTTGCTGATACTTAGCTAATAATTTGTAGCTGTAGACATTATGCTGTATTAAACAAACGATCATTACTCATGATCATGGTTGACATCGGATGCTATTAACTTTCTCTCTTTATGCTATTAATTTTTATACGCATTTAAGAATACAACAATTCAACGTCGGTGAATTCGTTCTCATTCCTCATTAATTCTCCCATCTCAGCTTTATTGATACCGCTTGTTAAAACACCAAAAACATCTTCAGCTTCCCTCAGTACTCGTCTGTTTAGTTTTTGAGCCTCAAAATTAAATAGTACCTTTTCGAACGTCGATCTTGGTACGTAAACCTAAGCTGACTGGCACGATTGAACACAGTTACTCCTCGCAGGGATCCTACAAAACCCACGACATCGTCTCACTCAGAACCTCGGTTCGATTCGGTTCCAACAATTATTCAACGGATTTGTAGTGTGATTTCTGGAAGTAGCCGGTCAGTGTGCCCTCGTCGGCGAACGATGTCAGCTCCTGGGGGATCACGTTTGCATCCTCAATACCGGTGCACGGGCGACACATACACTCGAGCGGTGCTTTCGTCGATACCTGGTGGTTACGGTGTTGTTACAAAGTGTACGTTGAATTAGTGCGAGAAATTGTATGCGGTTATACTAATGAGAATACGCTTGCTTAAACACTAGTATACCCTTGTGGTTGTGATAGCAATCAGAGTAGACATTGATGCATAGTTTTCAAAAGCACACATGTTTTAAAACGTCATGCAGATTATTGCGCCACATTTAAATGGATTTGGTTTATTTACAGGGAGGATAAAAACACGAAAATAGAGAATAAATGCGCTGCTAACTAGTGCCCTTTATGTGAAGTTTTTTCGTTGCAAAAATTAGTTTCATTTCACATAAATAACTCATAATATGCAATTAACGCTGGTGGTGCTACTATTACATTCACGTACCTTGGCTTGCTGTTTTCACCATTTGGCTGCGCCTGCTATGATAACCTCAAACGAAAAACAGGATAATTCTCGCCTACTTACCCATTGCTGCACGTTGCAACCCGTCGACAAACCAAACTAAACGACCACGTTGAGCTTAAACCAATCTTTCTGTAAAAATGAGGAAATCGTTTTCCTTCCCAGATATTTTATTTTTCTTCTACCATCCAACCCACAGTAGATATTGGTGGAGGAACCATAAATTTAGTACCACATTTAGCACCAACCCTGAAGCCTTAACACCACACACCAAGGCTTCATTTCGGTGGTTCATGGAGCGATTTTGTTTCCCTTTTTTATGTTTTGGATCACCTTCAAGGGAGAAGTTCCGTCATTACTTACCGTTATCCTTTTGGGCGTACAGGACTCGGCCGGGCAGAAGGAAGAACGCCAACTCCAACACCACCAGAAAGGTTGATTTCATCTGAAAATGAAGAGTTTAAATAAATAAAATTTAAAGCCCAACAGGTGACGAGTATGTGAAAAGGTAATGGCTATTTTAACAATATATCACTCACCGTGTAAGCTTGGAAGGTGATTTAGTGCGTTCGAAGCAGAATCAAGTTGCTTCTCTTACTAACCCGACAAGAATCTATAACGAAAGAATGTTAATTGAATAAGTGTATGAAAGGCATTCGAAGGATAAATTTGATGCAAAATTTACCTTCTTTTTCCTAACCGTTCGACCCAACTCGGACACAAAAATGGTTTCCAACTCTGTCCAACTAAATGGATTACACCGTTGCAGTAGTGATCCCGTTTGAGAACTGATGGTTTACCACTGCATGCATTACGGTATTTATAATTCGTTTCAAGTAGCAGGAAAATGGCATCAACTCCAATACCCCACGTCGACAGAACATCCTTGAAACAGGAAAATCATTCGATCCATTTGCGACCGCTGCGAGACGCCACAACACAAATGGCACTTTTCCATCATCGAAACAACACATTTGTGCGGTATTGTTTATTTTCTCTCACTCACACACACACACAAGCACAAGGAGCATTAACTCTTATCGGTGAATCTTCATGTTTTAACATCCTTGAGATTGCTGCTTAATAGGAGGAAAAAAACCCCCATCAGCAATCGATGTAAATTGGAGGCGACCATCGTCTATCCTGCTGAGCAGTGAAAACGTTAGAAAAAGTATGTTGAAATGAAGGAAACCGTTGGCGGTGACAAGTCAATCTATACTTGTGCTGGATTTTGCCATTCCATTTGTTATGGAAGTAAAATTGTAAAAAAGAAGGCATAACACCCACAGCTCACACAGGAGTAAATCTTAAGTGCCTTCATACTTTTGCGTCTAATTCAATCAATTTCCGGATTATGTGCATTTTGTGTGGAATCATTTATTCGTTGCTTGCTCACCTTGAAAACGAATGAAACATACTAATGAATACCATAATGGAATGTTTCTTAATTTAGTTTACTTTGCTTGAGACATTTTGTGCCGTTTGAACTAGCCGATATCGAGAATAATTTATGGGAAATTGCATGCAAATTGTCGAGTGGAAAACATCAGTGCAACATTGTATTGTAACAGGATCAAGAGCACCATTTTAGAAGTAAGGGAACTTGGAGAAAATAATCAACGTTCAGTACATAGAGTTGATATCACAATTATTGATATAATATGGATGTGGAACGATTCCAAACAAGTTAGATAAATTAGAAGCTCTATTCTGTAGCTGTTTGTAAATATGTATCTTAAGTCATCATTACAGGAGTCTTCTCGGATGCCTTCAATTAGCTGGTTATGTCCTGCGAATGATACCAAATAACTCAGGACGTTATGTCCTTTTGAACCTGTCACCACTATAGAAATGGACACGACTACGATGACGATGAAGTAGTACGACCATAAATAGGGTAGATATAGTATAAAGTATAAGGAGTAAAATGTAATCTGCTATACTTCTTAAACTGTTTTTTTTACCAAATTTCAAACCATTACAAGGACCCGTTATTACTTTGCGTTGCAGATCAACCATGCTCCGTGTAATGACGGATTGTTATCAACTTTAAGATCACCAGCATAATCAACTTTGGCGTAATGGTATGTGAAAGTCTGAGAGAAACGTCTCAGTGCGTTAGGCGTGTCAGCCTATCGGTCAACAACTACGCATGTGGCGTATTACTAAATCCGAAGATTTGCAAATGATTGCCTCAATCTACTACTACTGCTATTGAAACAGGAACAATTTTCAGCAGCTTTTCTTTGCTGAAGTAATATCATTATAATCTTGAAAGCATCTACGATACGCTGTCAGTTGACTACAAAACATATCAAAGGTGGTGAAATTCGCTGCCGTGACCTAAATGCCTAACGCATTAAACATACGGCGACTTACAAGGTTGCAACGAGGACACTCAACAAAGATGTGTGTAGGTATTTTTCCGTCTTCAGGGACTTTTCATGGAACTGTCTGTCTCTGATTACATTCAAAGACGCAAGATGAGCCTGGAAAATACCATATCCTCCAAATACCATGAAAATACTCCTCCAAAATGGCATAACACCCAACCGTCCGCAACAGGTTTAGTGAGTTGTTGTATTCGATTTAGTCGTACGGCTATTATAATTTGTGTATGAGATTTGATGGATAAGTTCAACGTTTTGACTTTGCTCGAACGATTAACTCGTATACGAATGACTCGAGCCTAAGTGACAGGACCAAGCAATGACGTGATGGTAGGGGCCCTCAGAACTCAGCGACTAATTCAGTGAGATTGTGCAGAAATAATAAGTCATTAAATACGCTCACCATAGAAGATACTGTAGAATTTTTAACATTTCCCTATGGTTTTTATCTACATTTTACATTTTATGACGGCGACGGAAAGGGATGTGAAGTGAAATGGCTGATATGAGCAAAGGGACATCGAGCTCATTCAACAGGAGGCCTGTAATGAACTTTGCTCGGATACGAAAATGTCTTTTCGCCGAACAACTATGGGAGTACATTTTCGTTGAAAGCTTTCCAGTGTGGTCATTGTGCTTGAACCTGGAGGAGTTCAACAACAGCGTATTCTAGGAAAGATCGATCACGGCATAGACAAAATGATTTGTTAGCCTTGCACATAACACAACTCCAAACAGAGAAGGACTATAAGGACAGTTGGGGGTTTACAACAACCAGCCAACGAGGTTACTGAAAGGAAAATCTTTAGATCATCTGCATTAAGCAGATAATCTTCAGAAAGGAGACAGCGTTGACAAATAACATAAATAAATGTGGACTAAGGACACTTTCTTGAGGAATTCCATAAGAGCCTACACAGGTATCGGACAGGCTTGACAAAACTGCAGCTATATACGATTTCTTACACACTGAGGACTTATAGTAGAGATTCCGTACAAAGTTGTGGTAGCTTAATCGGCGTATTTGGTCGATGCTGGTCGTCAATTATGTCCTTGCCGATTCTAACATGAAATGTACACACTACTATACTACTGGAATCAAATTAAGCCTTCATATTGATACAAGAGTAACTCACTCATTGACGCGTCTATTTAATAGTTTGCTTTGTATGGGAGTTTTTCCATCGCTTTGGAAAATGGCCTTTCTGATTCCGATCTTCAAGAAAGGATGCCGTACTGCTCCTTCCAACTATCGAGGGATCTCAATCCTATGTGCTGTGTCTAAAGTCCGCGAGTCTATCATCCACTCTTCTACCCTTCCATTAGTACACCCGCTTATCCCTTCTTCCCAGCATGGTTTCATGCCTAGACGCTCCACCCTGCCGAACCTCATGTCTTTGATGCTCGACCTGTATCCGCATATGAGTGCGGGTAAACAGGTAGATGTCATTTATACAGACTTCAAGGCGGCGACTTCGACTGCTTGCCCCATAGACTACTCTTGGCCAAGCTCGAGCGTATGGGATTCGGTGGGCCCCTTCACCTCTGGTTCTGTTCCTTCCTGAAGGACCGCACATACAGGGCAAGGGTTGAGGGGGTTCTTTCCGATCCGTTCGTTGGTAAGTCTGGGGTTCCTCAGGGCAGCGTCTTGAGTCCTTTATTGTTCTCCCTTTTCATCGCGGACTGCATCAGTTCTCTGCCGCCAAACGGATGTCTGTTGTATGCCGACGATGTTAAGTTCTATCTACCTGTGTCCTCGTCTTGCGACTCCCAATCCCTCCAAAGCTACGCTGATGCATTTGCGGATTGGTGTATCTCCAACGGGCTCATCCTTTGTGTCGGAAAATGCTGTGTTATTTCGTTTGGCCGCTCTCCAGTCAAGCGGCTACATAGCTACCAGCTTTCTGGCTCACCACTCCCCACGAGTAACTCTGGTCAAGGATCTTGGTGTGTGGGTCGACGACAAATTATCGGTTGAGCCGCATACCAATTCAGTCCTCAAGCGAGCTAGCAAGGTTTTGGGCCTCATCTCCCGCATGCCGTCAGAGGTCCGTGATCCGCTGTGTTTGAGGGCGTTGTATTTCTGCTGGGTCCGTCCTATTTTGGACTATGCCAGCGTCGTTTGGTCTCCTGCAGGCGTCACCTCTATGGATAGGCTGGAGAGGATACAGCGGAAGTTTACGCGAATCGCCATTAGACGCTTGTCGGGCTAAAAGAACGCCATGGTCATGCGCGCAAATTATTTATTGCCAACATCCTTCTATCCAACATTGACTGCCCTTCTCTCCTAGCGGCAATTCCCCTTCATATCCCATCCTATCGCCTGCGTACCCGCCCACCTCTCCACATCCCCTTGCAACGCACGCGATTTTCCCAAAGTGATCCTTGGGTGCGGGCGCTATCGGAATTCAACTCCGCGAGTGATTTGTTTGACCACAATATATCCTTTGCTGTTTTCCGTTCCCGTGTTCTGTCTGTGTCTCGTCTTTCTTGAGCCAAATGACGCTATTTAAATTTTTGTATTGACGCTTACTTACTTACTTAGCAGGCGCTACAACCACTTCGCGGTCTTGGCCTGCTGCAACAATCCTCGATACCGCTCACGGTCTAGCGCCGTCGTCTGCCAATCAAGTATCCCGGCCGTTCTGGCGGACGCATCGACGCTATCACTCCATCTCAGTTTGGGCCTACCACGCCTAGTCTGTCCATGTGGACGGCCTAAAAGGACTTTACGGGCTGGGTCGTCCGGTGCCATTCTCATGACATGACCAGCCCACCGGAGCCTGGCGAGCCTAATTCGCTGCACGATGGTAAGATCACCGTACAGCTCATAGAGCTCGTCGTTCTAGCGGCTCCCCCCTTGTCCTTCCACACATACGGGGCCAAAAATGCTTCTGAGCATCTTCCTCTCGAACGCGGCTAAGAGGGTTTCGTCAGTTTTGGACAATGTCCATGTCTCAGAGGCGTATGTGAGTACTGGGACTATAAAGGTTTTGTACAGTCCCAGCTTCGTCCGTCGCGACAGGTATTTTGAGTGGAGAAGTTTCCTCAGACTGTATTGTATTGATGCTATCAAACCTTATATATTGACGCTATTGTATATCCCTTGAGGAAAACAATATTGTAATAAACGAAACTAAACTAAACTTTAAAAAAATATATGAACGGTATGTAAAGATATCATCGAATACTTACTTGCTCTTAATTCTTATCCCGCAATCATTCCGCATTATAAAGGTTCGCTCATTTTCGGAATTTCTTCAGCATTCAACCACACACTGGGCCATTGTTTGACTTGCTTGTTTTATTTGCCTGCAATTGTTTTTAACCCAACACTGTAAAGGGGAACTCTGAAAGCTGGGAAATGAAGCTCGTTTAGGCATTATTTCGTTATCGTTTCGTTGGTGGGGAAACGGGAACAGGGCCATTCTTGTCGAACCGACAAACTGGGAATAATGTAAAACCAAAAAACCATATATGCACCGAATGACTCAAACACACACACACCGGTACGCCATTCGGTTGGGCTACACTCTAACTCTAACTGGCTACATGGGGGTTCGGTAGTGGCTATCACCACCGTCTGCCGTGTCGTGTCGTGAAATGTTCCCAAATGTTCCCCGCCGATGAAGATAAGATTCCACAAAAAGAAAACAATGCCTCTCACTCGCAAACTTCCTTCATGTACACTTTCGTTGCGCCAAAACTGATAGTAAAAAATAATAATATACTTTAGGATATGATAAAAACTTCAACATTCATCGCTTCTATATGTACAAGTAATGTATGCGTGTTGCCTTGTCTCGCTCGCTCTGTCTGTCTGTCGCCATTACGCCGATGCCATTCCCCCCAGATGATCGGCCCAGTCCTGGTTGGTTCATCGGTTGTTGATTATTGTATCTAGCGCGGTTCTCCATAGCGTTCAAAAGTCATTTTTATTGTTCAGTTAATGTAACGTCATCTTCTGGAGTAGTGGCTTGTCACCTGTGTCACCTTTTACATATCACAAGCACGATACAGGACATTTGCATATCCCTTTCTCAACCATGCATTGCATATCCTTTTCTGTTGCGGACAACAGCATGGTTGATTAGTGTAAACTGCTGTATATAAATAAACCTTACGTTTGTTTTTTTTCAGAATGCGTTAAAAAACATTTAAATAAAATAGAGACTGAAACACAAAATCAAACCTAACAGTGAAACATCAATACGGAAATACATCATCATCACACACCAGTTGGCTCTCATCCTCGTTTCGTTTCTAGCGCGCGCGCATCACGCTTATCCGGTGACACGCACCAGTTTTATAGCGACGATTCGTTCGGTTTTGCTGGTTCTGTTTGGGGCCGCCTTCGAAGTGTGTTCTCCGTATCGACCAGAACGTTTATTTCCGTCAGCCCTGTACTGCTGGCGGAATCGTGACTATTACTAGAGGGTGGTTGACTAGCGGCGTCGCTGGTCGGCGTTCGGTCGACAATGGCAACGACTGGCACTTCAATAGCCTCAGCAACACTCTGCTGCTGCTGCTGCTGCTTGCTGACCACATGATGCGCATCACTGACGTCCTGCGCCAGTGGCATGCTGCCGACCGAGGTGGTGGTCTTTTGCTGCGCATCGTCGATCGCAGTCGATCGGTAAGACGCTGCTGCGTCGGCGACAAAATTGTCTCCAGCAACGGCCGATACATCCCGCTGACTGTGGGTTGCTTCCGTCGCCTGTTGCTGCTGCTGCTGCTGCTGTTGCTGGCTGGCCGGTACAGCCTCCGGAAAAATGAAATTATTTTCCTCATAATTACGCTGATAGTTGCTGCGACGATCGATCGGTGCCTCGCCGAGGTCTCGCTCCGTACCGCCGTTATTTACGGGTGCCGCATCCTGCAGCGTGGGATTGCGATTGTGCACCAGCCCAACGGCTGCCCGCACGAATCGATGCTGCATGCCGAACATGTTGTTGTTATTGTTGTACAGGTTGACGGCCGCATTACCGCCCAGCATCGCCATGCCCACGTTCAGGTTCGATCGCAGGTACTGGATCGAGTTGCGGGCAATGTCGCGCAGCGATGCATTTAGCCCGTGGAAGTGGTTCACGTTCAGCGTGTGCAGACTGTAGCGCGGAAAGCGGT
>KZ061611.1:403248-420888 GCA_002091835.1 Anopheles maculatus
TGGAATTTAGTAACTGCAAATACGATTGCCAGCCCTTCGCGATCTATTTGGCTATATTTCTCCTCTGCTGTTGTTAACGCACGTGACGCGTGCTGGACGACCTTTATAGAACCATCGCGGAATCTGTGAGAGATTGTGGCTCCTAGCCCGACAGATGATGCATCCGCTGCCACAATTATCTCCGCTGTAGGGTCGTAGTGAGTGAGAAGGAGATCGGATGACAGTATTTCCTTAAAATCTCGGAAGGCCTTCTCACACTGCTTACTCCAACAAAACTTGGCGTCACTTTTTAGCAATACATCTAACGGATGTCTCAAGTCGCGCATTTTCGGCACAAACTTCCCGTAGAAATTAACAGCTCCGAGGAAAGAACGTACGCCTTTGACATCAGTTGGTGCAGGAAGATTTTTGATTGCTTCGATTTTCGCAGGATTCGGTCTGATACCATGTCGATCTACGATGTGCCCAAGGTAATCGATTTGCCTCATCTTCAACGAGCATTTATCAGCTCGGACAGAAAACCCATATTCTTGAAGGCGCTGAAAAAGTTTCTCGAGGTTTTCGTCGTGCTCTTCTTCTGTTTTACCCCCGACAACCACGTCATCCATGTACCCTGAGGTTCCCTGCAATCCTGCTAGCATCGTGTCAATTATTTGCTGGAACGCTGCTGGGGCTACTTTTATTCCGGGTGGAAGACGATTATAATGGTATAGACCGCGGTGTGTATTAATAGTTAGAAGCGGGCGGTATTTCTCGTGGATTTCGACCTGGAGGAATGCATCAGACAAGTCTACTTTGCTAAACCAACTACTGTGTGCAAGCTTAGAGAAAATATCTTCGGGCAATGGCAATGGATATTCGTGTGGCTGGAGCGCGTCATTTAAACCCGTCGAGTAGTCGCCGCAGATGCGGATGTTGCCGTTTGCTTTTCGTACGACTACGATTGGGGCTGCCCATTCCGAAAAGTCAACGCGCGTGATAACATTCATCTGTTCCAACCTATCCAGCTCTTTGTTGACTGTCTCTAGCATAGCATATGCGACAGGTCTTTTGGGACAAAACACGGGGCGAGCATTTTCTTTCAACTGCAAATGAATCCGGCTTCTGGTACAAAGTCCCGTGCTGCTAAAAACTGTCGGAAACTTCTTTTCAAGGGTTTTGATGTAACTGCTTGAAGATAACAATTTGCAGTAACTATCCATTGGCAGCGAACTGAGACCAAATCGATCGATGAGGTCAGCTCCAAGCAACAAAAGGTTTGCCTGCGACACCCGAATTACAGCTTCCTTTGTTTTGCCTGCTATCTCGACGCTGGTTTCGAATTCACCGTCGAGTTGGAGCTCCTCTCCCGATGCTGCCCTTGCGCGGACCTCTGCAGGAATTAACGATGGTTTGCCTAGATGTTGCCACAACGATCGGCTGATGACCGTTATGTCGGACCCCGTGTCCAACTGCAAGCTCACCTGAGGGCGCTTTCGGTGGTAATGATGTCGTCGCTTTGATCCTGCGCGGCACAAACCTTCGCGATGCCCGATTTTGCCACAATCGGAGCATTTGTGATATTTGAACTTGCAATCCCTAGTCCAATGCAGTTCACCACATAGCCAACAGGGGTTGGAAGGTTTCGCTGATGGTCCGGAATCACTTGTTTTCCACTTCCGGAAATTTCCTGGCTGCCTGCTCATTCGAGGGTTTCGCTGGTTCACCTGAATGCTTCCACCATGCACTGCCAAGACACGTTCACTCGATTCCGTCCCGATCATCGCGCTGTCTACCTTCAGGCTTCTTATCCGTTGGCACTCGGCTGCAAGCTCCTCCAGTGTAACATCACTTCTCTCCTCGATCCGTGCAAGCAGTCGTGTGCGGATGTCTGCGTCAGCCTCATCTCTCAGCCCACACACGAGCGTCAAACACTTGAATTGGTTTTCACTCATTGAAGAAAACTGGTAGTCGACGCACGATCGGTTCACGCGGCAAATGAAAGTCAGGATGTCTTCCGAATGCATTTTTGTCAGCTTCATGCATTTGTACCGTTTGCTGACCAGAGATTCTGCCCTTCCAAATAGTGCATTCAGTATGTTGACCGTTTCCTGAAAATTGACATCACGTGGAACTCGAGGAAGAATGAAGCTGGTATATCGCGAATGCTCTGTTGTTCCCAGCTTTCGCACGAGTAAACGAGCTTTGGCTGCGTCGTCGAGTCGGGAGGCATCCTGGTTAAACAAGTCGTCGTAACGTGCAAACCAGGCAGAAAACGTTACGTCGGACTCGGCCTCGTACCGAAACTCGGAAATGCTGCTTGCCAAAGCATCCATGGTAAGCTCGGGCTGGTGCGAAACAAAGGACTGTTGCTGCGAATGCTGTTGGGGCTGCGACGTTTGCGGGGGTGGGGGAACGGGTGAAATTGCATTATTTGCGACATCATTTGCTGCTGTTGGGCCATCTGCTGCTGCTGCTGCTGCATCTGCTGTTGCATTAACTGCAACATGTTGTAGATCATCGTGCCGTCCGGGGTCGATGATCCTGCTTCCTGAGATGACGCTCCGCCGGGATGCAGCAATGGCGTAGGTGAAACGCTAAGCGATGGCGGCGCCGGTCCTCGGTGCGGTTGTACATGCGGTCGTTGTGCATTACCGTCGAGCGCGGGTGCGAAGGGTAACGTTGGGGCAAAAGCACTGGGGCGGATCAATGATGATCGACGCCGTTCGCCTTCGCTGGCTCCATCCGATGCACCGTTGTCGTTGGTGCTCATCCTTCGCTTCTTAGACGGTGGACGCGGAATTTTCACAAGCACATACACTTACACACACGTTAAAAAATTGTCGCTTAGTAAAAAAATTGTCCGAATTTACATGTCGCCACTTTTGTATCTTTGGGTTGTACGGGTAGACGAAAGGTCGTGATATAAAAACGGAGATTTAATAAATAACACGCGAAGCACTTAAACCCTTTTCTTAAAACAGATACAATATATTACAATTAAAAGTACCGCTTGTCCCGAGGACCGTTAACAGAAGAAATGTCCGCTTACACGCCAGGCCCTCTCGTTCATTGCCCCTGGCAACGCTACCCAGACCTACCGCTCTCACGAACACATCAACACGCTGGCAGGATTGTCAGCGGTGAGTGACTGCAGTAATCAGGGATCGGCAGGCCGGGTCACAACAATTATGTTGTTTTTTCGATATAAATATCTAACTTTTTATTGGATACGTAAGTAAGAAAGAAGGAACTAAGACTTCTGCAGTATAAATTCGTTCGTAACCGTCTATAATAAAATGCAATCGCTCCACACAAACCGGTTAATATTTACGGCAAACATTCAATAGGGAAGAGTAAATGAATCTGAAACCGTACAGTGTAAAATGCAAAATCCAAACAATGTTATGCGCGCTCATTTGAAGCGAAATTGAATCAACCGTATCGGTAAACCGTTTATTTTCCCCCAAACTGCATGCGCTCACGCCAGCGAGAACGAAACCATCATCAAACCCACGCAGAAAATATGTCGAAATTAAATATTTCGTTTTGCATGATGATTTTTTAAGGATTCTTCTTCCGGGCGCATATATGGCATGAACAACATTCACCACACCTTCACCTCATCAGCGATTCGGCGTGACCCATTTCGAGTGTATCCATCCAGCAGGGAGGCAACAAAAAAAAAAACACACGCCAGTATCCCCACAATAAACACACAGAACCCACCCACACAAGAGTGCGAGAGACGACGAACGGCCGGAAAGATAGTATAATTGAGTTCGCACCCGAATAGCAACAATAAAAATAACCGTAAATGGTAATTTTTTTATCGTTCGCATATGCGCCATGCTATTTCCCGGAAACATATTCATAACGCAGAGGAAGCTAGATAAATGTCGGTAAATTATAAAATACCGTTTCGAGGCGGCCAAGGATCAACGGTAGCCATAATAAAGAACAACTCTCTAAACCGGGTTGTTTGGTGGATGGTTGAGAATTGTTCCGATCACAAAATCGTTGTAATTTACAGCGAACAGTGTTGTTAATGGTGAGCGACACAAAAGGGGTTTTGTTAATATTGAGCCATTTATAAAGCGAATATAAATAGCGGACACTGGCCTTTATATAGAGCTTTATACTGTACTATGTTTATGCTGTAAACATTTTATTTTGTTAGATAAGTTTATCTGATACATTAAATTTTCGGTAGAGTAGTAGCTGAACCTCAACTACAACTATTTAATTTTTATGGATGTAAAGTTCTTAGCGTAACAAAGAGCGTAGTGGTTTAGACGTTTTTGAAGTAGTGATTTTAACGTTGAGGACGCTGTTAGCAAAGGAAGGCCTAAAACGTTCCTAAACATGAAATGAAGCAGCAAGAGATAACGAACTTTGGCTCGTCATGTGCGATATATTACTCCAGCGATACTATCGGAAGGGATCCCTACTACGTATCGTCACGGTAGATGAGAGGTGGATCCTTTTCAGCAATTCTAAGCGCTAAACATTTCTAAACGGAGACTCGTCATCACCAACTTTATTTCATCAGCCAAACATCAATAGCTCAAAAGCGTTGCTTAGTATCTGGTGGGACTTATGTGATTTATTGTGAACATCTCAAACCAGGAGGAGCTATCGCAGGAGAACTATCGAAGGCATGTAATGAGATTAACCCGTGCGCCACGGGCCAGTATATGCATAACGACACGATTCAATTGGATCTGCAATTGATTAAAAACATACCTGGAGACTTTAAAATGAGATGTTCTACCACACAAGATTCTCTCCCTAGTTATACAAGACAGACTTGTCCCATTCGTTGAAGAGATAGTTGGAAACTATCTAGGAGGATTCCGAAACGGAAAATCAAACACTGACCAGATATTCACCATGCGGCAATTCTTGGAGAAGATGGCGGAGCAGCAGCTACACTCATACCATCTCTTCATTGATTTTAAAGCCGCATACGATAGCATAGCCAGGGTAAAACTATACGATGCAATGAGCTCATTTGGAATCCCGGCCAAGCTTACCAGGCTTGTACGTATGACAATGACCAACATCACATGCCAGGTGAAGGTGGATGGAAAACTCTCAGAGCCCTTTGCTACCACCAAGGGTCTGCGCCAGGGAGACGGGCTTGCTTGCCTCCTATTCAATCTGGCGCTATAGAGGGCCATCCGAGACTCGGAGGTGGAAACTTCGCGGACCATCTTCTATAAGTCACTCCAGATCTTAGCATACGCTGATGACATAGGCATCATTGGTTTGAGGCTCTCCTATGTAGCAGAAGCTTACCAAAGGATCGAACATGCGGCACTGAACCTCGGGTTGGAGATCAACGAGGCAAAAACCAAAATGATGGTGGCACCACCAGCGGCCCTGCTATCAAACACTGATTTACGCAGGGGTGATGTTCAGATAGGTGATCGCACCTTTGAAGTCGTCCAGAACTTCACTTATCTGGGGTCAAAAGTCAGCACCAACAACAACATAGAAGTTGAATTGCGCGCAAGGGTGCTGGCTGCCAACCGGTCATACTACAGTCTGAGGAAACTTCTCCACTCAAAATACCTGTCGCGACGGACGAAGCTGGGACTGTACAAAACCTTTATAGTCCCAGTACTCACATACGCCTCTGAGACATGGACTCTGTCCAAAACTGACGAAACCCTCTTAGCCGCGTTCGAGAGGAAGATGCTCAGAAGGATTTTTGGCCCCGTATGTGTGGAAGCTCTATGACGACTCGGGTTGGAGATCAACGAGGCAAAAACCAAAATGATGGTGGCACCACCAGCGGCCCTGCTATCAAACACTGATTTACGCAGGGGTGATGTTCAGATAGGTGATCGCACCTTTGAAGTCGTCCAGAACTTCACTTATCTGGGGTCAAAAGTCAGCACCAACAACAACATAGAAGTTGAATTGCGCGCAAGGGTGCTGGCTGCCAACCGGTCATACTACAGCCTGAGGAAACTTCTCCACTCAAAATACCTGTCGCGACGGACGAAGCTGGGACTGTACAGGACCTTTATAGTCCCAGTACTCACATACGCCTCTGAGACATGGACGTTGTCCAAAACTGACGAAACCCTCTTAGCCGCGTTCGAGAGGAAGATGCTCAGAAGAATTTTTGGCCCCGTATGTGTGGAAGGACAATGGAGGAGCCGCTACAATGACGAGCTCTATGAGCTGTACGGTGATCTTACCATCGTGCAGCGAATTAGGCTCGCCAGGCTCCGGTGGGTTGGTCATGTCATGAGAATGGCACCGGACGACCCAGCCCGTAAAGTCCTTTTAGGCCGTCCACATGGACAGAGGAGGCGTGGTAGGCCCAAATTGAGATGGAGCGATGGCGTAGATGCGTCCGCCAGAACGGCCGGGATAATGGATTGGCAGACGACGGCGCTAGACCGTGAGCGGTATCGAGGATTGTTGCAGCAGGCCAAGACCGCGAAGCGGTTGTAGCGCCTGATAAGTAAATTCTACCACACTCGCCGTAGTTAACGGATGTTACTAGAACTTACTGGGAACATGGATCGCGTCAAAGAACAAATCTTTTTATAGAGAGGAATAAGGAGCTAATTCTTCAATTAGTAAATTACCAAATTGTCGTAAAAGTTAGAATCGTCTTGCCTAAAATAGTTCTAGCAATCATCTGCAATCAAATATGCATGTTTCTAACTATTATTCAATCAAAGGTGACACTTTTTTTTGTTAATATGGACAGTGTTGAGTGTCTTGAATCCTACATTAAGATTGTTGATGACTGAAGCTGGGACTCATGAGCTTACCTTGAATAACTCGTGAGCTAATCTTTATCTAAATGGGCGAAATTTGTATTGAATTGGAACAAATTAAAGTTTGCTAGAAAAACATCTTATTCTCAAATCAAAAGTAGGTGTAATTTACAGCAGATTTTCAGTATTTTATCCGTCAAACGCCAAACATAAAACATATTAATTCAGTTTAGAAAGAAATTCCATAAAACATACATCACACGATAGGTAACAAGCAAAACTACAAGTTACCCGGAAAATTAAAACATCGGAATTCCGCAATTGTATAACTTTCTATAGCAATTGGTGTTTTTTCCGTTTACTGTAAAAGCGATAAGGTAATTTCTGGAATCGATGGTCATTGGGTTTCGCTGAGCATGTGCCTTGACTACCATCCATCCAGCGCAAAATGTCACACTGCTTGTTTTGTTCGATAGAGCGAACTGGATAAGCGTTGTATTTATGGACCACTTAGTCACCATGGTTAAAAACCATAACCGATAGTGCTGCTAAAGCTGTTAGGCTATGCAGAGTAAATTGGTATTTTATAGTTATTTCTGGTGTACACATTAAGCCACGTGCCACGAATTCAATGGTCAATTTTCTACGTTACGAGAAAAACCTTCCCAATAGCACTGTTTTCCAGGTATTATTGTGATGCTTGTTGTATGGTGAACGAAAAACTGTTCATATAAAGTTAGTCTAGTTTGCAGCAGATAAAAACTCAACGCTATATCCACATGAAGAAATGCAGTGGTACCAGCATGTTGCAGTGCGCTCGGTTATGTAAGTTAAATGTTCCGAAACGTGACAATACTGTGCGCCTTCGGTTGCATCTGTGATAATAATCGGACTACAACGCAAGTGCCACTAGCCTCGATAAAACCAATTAATATAAATGTAATCTCTTAATCCAATCATCACATACAGTCCACCAAAGCAGTACCGTACCATCCACCTTTCTGCATCGGTTGCACACCTGTCATTGAATTGTAAACAGGACTCGGGCTACCGAACCCCTTCAGTGACGGACAACTGACAGAGCGTTGAAAGACAGTTCAGCTGTTTACTTGCGCTTGATCCAGTCGATTACAACCGACGGATTGGACACCGAGTGATGTAATGGACCATACGTATCCACAAACCATAGCCAACGATGACGACGGAACAGATTCATTAAGACGCTGCCATTCGTATTCGTACGTATTGCAAAAGGGGAAACAAGAAACGGTGAAAGAAAAGGACACCATCGAGCAACCAACTGTCTGTTGGGATGCAAGGAGTTGCACTGACCAGTGAGCCAACGAACGGTGCCAGAAGTCTAAAAGTCCGCTTACCGAAAGCAAGCAGACCGGGTTTGTACCGGGTGCGAGTGTATCGGGGTTTGGCGCGTGACGGTCGAACTCATTTGCCATTTCAACCGCACTAAATTATAATCCAAATAGAAACACAGACCACGTCCTCCGATGTTTTCCCACTCCCAACAACATTACAGTTACCAGCTACTGCTTCGGTCATTACACGCGCCATCCCTCTTCATTCCGACTACTTGGAACTAACCTCGAATGCCGATGTATAGAGTAGACACACGGATGCAATACTCGCTTCAGTACTTGCACGATCTTTGACGCAGGAAAATCCATAACCGATGGTTCGACACGACGATGGTGTAAGAGCAGAGGTTGTGAAATGTGCCACAAAGACTCGAACAATTGAACATACAAGCTGTCTACGATCGACCGGCTGGCGGCCACCACCTTCCTGTATCGGGGCCACTGTGAGCGAGACTCTTAATTTTCTATTTTAATTTAATTTCTGAACACCAACGGAGACAACGGGTCAACCTGACCAATCATGCATGCTATCGGGAGCGGGTTCGTCCTTTCGATTATGGGAGCGCACTCACTATACACTACATTCAGCCGCAAAGGAGACGACTCTGTCCACATTTACACTACAATCCGGTCAGGGATTCCTGTGCTTTTATAGTCGGCCGAGTTTCACCACAATCCAGCCCTAAACACCGGAACAAGCTCTCTGTTTTCTGTGAACTGAGGTTGTAATCCTGGGTGAGTGTGTGTGTGTGTGTGTACAGAGTCATGCGGCAGCAAAGTAACGCACCGCAAAGTCCCACCAAGAGGTGGCTACGGAAACACGTCCAATACTATACGCGCCTCACGCAAGTGATCCTCTGAAGCAATTTTGCCTCGATTTTCCCCCCGGACGGTTCCGGTAGTTTAAAAAAAAGAAAAATATACTCTCTCTCTCTCTCTTTCGCTGACCGGTGCGCGTTCCGTCGGCCTCCGAACCGAACAACGTCGTTTATTTCCACATTATCTACCATTTGAATGGGTACCGCTGGTACAAAAGGCCCAGTGGCAGAAAGTGGAAGCGAGATTTTGCGACGGTACCGGACCCGCGGCAATTAAGAACTCTACCATAACTGGGACGGAAGCGTGTGAGTGTGGCCACCGTAGAGAGTACACAATCGATATAGATTGCATATTATTTACCTCACTTTTATCGTTGTACATTTAAATTTTAATTGAATTGTTCGCCGTTGTTAAGTCTTACGGTGGGCCAAGCTTTGTTTTTTTTGCTACGCTTTTCTACGCTTTATTCTCAGACATGGGCGACTTGGCACCACGCTACAACTAGGGCACACAAAAACTTGACTGCAAATGCCGACCATAAGCGAGCGGCACAAAGTCGAAATATTGAAACAAAGGTGCACTCTAATGGTAGAGCAACACTAATACCACGAGCTTCGACCAGCAGTACACGATAGCATTATGGCAATGCGTGGTGCTTATGCATGGTGGATGCAACATAAGCAGCTTTCTCGCTATGATGATGCACGGCGGCAAAAGTGGCGTTTCGCAAATTCAATAATTATTTGCCATAAATTTATATCTTCGTTGCACATCTCCATGCAACGCTGGGAACCGTTTCGATGGAGCAGAATTGAAGCAGAAGAAGAGTAGTTCGATGGAAATAATGCATGAATATGTCAGCCGGTACATCGAATGCATCACCAACCCGTTACAATATTCGTTTCAACATTTGTATCAAACATCCGTAACAGGTCACAGAACAAACATGTTCTTCTTTCATTCTCACAAAACTTGAACAGTGGAATTTTTAAGGATACTGAATGAACTAAACAGCCAAAGGAATAACGATTGACGCTTACTGTGTTTGTGTCCACGCCCAGCTATTATGCTGAAGTAGTGTGGTACAATAACTACAAAACTAGACTCCGGTAGCATCACAGTAACAAGTGCCATTAATGGTGGACGGATATCATAAATTCTATTTTCTTATAGTGCTTTCAAACTCCTCCATCGGTTACTCACTACTTCGCAGCATGAGTTCACGCTCAATTTAAATGCAACGCTACACGGATGGCAATAATTATACGCGGATTTGGATTTTCATTAATACTTGCAGTAAGATTAGTTGTAATTTTGGAATGTAACAAGGCCATAAGATGAAGATTTTGAGATAGAACTGTAATAATTTTATGTAGGTTTTAAGTTGGTACAAGAAATTAAAATACTACTATTACTACTATTATTTTTACTATTTACAAAATATCTGTAATTTTTGCGTAACATACAGAGTGATGTATCTGCGTAGGGTAGTACACCATCCAGGCAACATGCGGTCAACAGCACTCTTCCAATAAGCTTGATGTATTACTGCATTGCTCCAACGATCCATGGCACCAGGAATCCGCACACCTCGTGAGACCTGATAGGATCCTGGACGCCGTCGTCCACCCAAGTCGCAACAAAGCACAGGACAGTACCTGGTGAAAAGATACAGATATGCCCTAACCAGCGCAATTGTCTGCGGCGGTTCAAGGATCGTTACCCAAGATTGATCGCATGACTCTGCTAGCTAAAACGCATTTACTATGTTTCGTGCTCATATAAAACCACTGGCCGAATCAGTGTATCAGTGTATATGGTACGCTTTTTCCATGAGAGGAGTCATTTTATCACAGATGTTTGTGGAGCTCATAATAGGTTGAGTAGGAATTGCATCTCTGGATCTGTCAAGGCAGCTCACTTTTGGCCGTCATAATTTAACCTAGGTAGACAAACTGTTCGACCAACGATAACGAGTTTTCGATCTCTGGGATACGTCCAGTTTTATTCACGTTCACAGGTAGGTCGATCCTTTCTGATGTACTACGTTTGAGTAGCCGATACAACAAATCAGCAAATACCAGAATAACAGATCAGCAGCGACGAGCCTGAGAATACTATTCTTTGCGTGTTAATACCTGCGTCTCGGAGAACTGCTATATGTGCGTCAGAAATAGCATTTGTCAAACATACAAGCAATTATACGACATTAAAACTCGGTCTGAAACTTGGTCTTATATAAGGGAATTAAATGCAGATGATCCACATATTGTAGTGCACAATACCAAAAGAAGATGCAATTCACTCAAGGAATTAGTACTTAGAGCACATTTTTACCAAAATGTTTAATCATTTTTAGAGCTTTTTGATCACTAAAAATCTATATTATAATAAAGCCAAACATACAGTTACGTTTATCATTCAATTTCACTAAGCTTATACTTATATCCACCACTGTACATCACCGTTCTGTTTGTTTATGCTGTCCCGAACTCAACGTGTATGCCACCGGTGCAAACCGTTCGAAAGGCAAAGGAGGTGCGTTCCACTGTTTCGAATGGAGAGCCTGCCTTTTATTATGCTAGCAATGGGCAGAATCACCATCGTCCACCAAGCCATTCGTGTGTATCATTCGTCCGTCGAATGTGAAGAACATTCTACCGGCGGCACACCTGCAACTGCTTGCCACTGTTTGGCCGTGTTGAAACCATTGTGATTGGATATAATATCAGCGATAGTATTAGCGGTCAAGAAAAGCTCCATCATAAACCGTCGCGTACTGCGCCAAGTTCTAGCCAAGCTACTTTGTGCGATTAAAACGTTTGTCGTACCGGACCGGGCACCGGATCAGATATGTCTGTCAAACGGGCACACCCGTGTCCTTATGCGTTACACCACGCCAACATATCGTTTGCATATCCCATTTTTAATAACTTCATTTGCAAGTGAGGTTTTAACACCGGAAGTTTAACTTTAACTCAAATAGTGCTCGGGAACCTCGGTCGGATGCTAATAATGACCCGGATAAAATGAAGCAAAAGTGTACTCAAACATACCTCCACTAATCGCAGTCAAATTAAAGCAGAATGCTCGATTAAAAACAATGCAAACAATTGGTACAACAACAAAAAAAAAAAACCAACCCAAAAAGGTTGTGAAAAACTCTTTTCCTTTCCCATATCGCTACCGAACGCGCAAATTCCCGAGTGCGAATGTGCTCTCCTTCTCGGTTCGTGTTTGTTTTTCCGAGCCTTATTGGTACAGGGAAATTAAGTGCCCTCGGTGCGCGGACCGTGGTTTGGTATGTGTGTGTGTGTGTGTGTGTGTGTGTGTGTGTGTGTTAGTAGGCTTCAGGCAGTGTGGGTGCTCACTTCCGATCGGAAAAACATTCATCGCTATTATGAGTGAGCATTAGTGAATCATAATTTATTGTAATGCCATTCCGCGCGCGCATGACTTGGAACGGGAACAGGCAATATGTAACGAAGGAAAAGGGGGGGAGGGGGGATGAAAATTTTCCGCGGAGCAAATGAAGGAATGTGCACGAGATGTTACCTTAGACTCCTGTGCACACTCCGCACACCTCGGCCGTCATCACCGCGTTACAAAAGTACGGTTCGATGGGAACAATTTACAAGACGGTAACATAACAAAGCCGACCGAAGGTGGTGTTGGTGGTGGTGGGTTTCTTTGCGCTTCCTTCCACACCCGCCGCTTTATTTCCTTCCTTCTCTCCCGCCAAACCCAAACCATAATACACCAAGGGAACATGGAAAGGCGTTTTGGCGTTTTTACGATTGTTATTTTTATGAGAGCTTCGGCAAATACCGTTCCATCAGGCATTGAATTGGGGTGAGAGATCCTCCCGGGAGGGTTGGTTTGTGTTTTTTTTTTCCTTTTTCGACGGGAGTATGGCGCCCCGTTTACACCAAGGTCGGTTAGAGTCGTGCTTCGGTCCTTTGCATTCGCTGCCTTCCTCTCCACCTGCCCCCGGCCGCCCATCACGCGCCACACTTGCGGTAAGCGTCATCCATCTCCTTCAGCGTTCAAGGCTCACTCCACGGGGTAAGCGAGCGAAAAACAAAAACGTAGGTGTGGTAGGCAATAGATAATTTATTATCGTTAAACAACCAAAAGAGGGAGGCAGCATTCGGCAGGAGGGTTGCGCCACCCTGTGTGTTTATACCGATACCCCGCACAACAACAGGCCCGCACGTACGCACGCACGCCCGCACACACACATTGTCTAATAGATTTCCCGAATTAAACTGTTGCAAAATTTGATACGTTCTCACAACACCCGTGTCTTACTCACGCCGTCTTGCTAACCGGGGAAGGAACACAATGCGTTTCGGCGCTGGTTTGGTGATGATGAAGGCGTTGCCACTTAAACGCACACCAGTCCTTCGGCGCGCTCCGAAGTCACCTTTGCGCCACCTTGGTTGAGGCGACGATGGCGACGCCTTGACGCTGCTGCTCGTCGAACAAGGAATTAATGGGGATTACCACAGTGCCGGTTCGTGCCAGGCCGGGCCGGGGATGGTAGACGATGTCGGAGTATTTACCGAGCTTGAAGGCAGCAGTCATTAGGCAGGGCCTCGGCGTGTTGGTAGCGTATAGGTAAAGCTATCCGGTTTTATTTTTGTGTGTTCGAAAGCTGAAACTTTTTCCCGTTTTAAGGCCATGACAGGGCGGCGGCTGTTGTTTGTAGCACGCGCTATGACACACATCATAAACACATCCCAATTCTGGCCCAATCTTAAGGTTTTAAAATGTTTGTTATCGTTTGCGGAGGAGGAACACCCACTTATTCGTGGCGCATGTATCTTGTAATCAAAAATCGCCCCGTTAAAAGAGTGATTAGCGATTAGGGCTGGCAGAGGCAGTAAGACACCGATGAAGAAACGAATAACAAAAAAGCCTATCAAGTTTCATGGCTCAATTGACGGAGAAAACCAAACGAAGGTCCAGAAATAACAACGCAACGGGCAAATGGGTTTCGATTGTTTTTTCTTGCAGTATAATTAAGTCCGTCGACAGTAACCCGTTCCTTCGATTCGGAAAAACAGATCCTTGATCGTGTCCCCCAGCCAGCGACACAAACATGCCGAAAGACCGAAATTACAACAACCAGCAGAAGGTTAGACAGGAGCAGCAGTACGATAGAATTTGGAAGAAACCCCTGTTTCCTAACAACATCAATCCGGAGTTGGTTCTGCTTGGAGCAAAGTTTTGGAGACGCACTTGTCACAAGCATCCACTTCCACATCGCGTACACACACACAGAGACTTCGGTTCGGGCACAGAATGCGGCCGCTTTTCTCGAGACGCAAACGGCCGTCGGGTTGATTTTCATTTGATGATCGAATGCTGTTTGTTGTTTTCTTCGTTTGCTGCGCTGCTTAAAGCAACAACAGAGGAAGATTGATTGATCCTTGGCAAAACGGGAGCACAGTATGCTTCGGGAACGGAAATCGACCTCATTGATGGTATTCGTTTGGCGAAAGAAACGATTGAAGCGCGAAGCTTTCCATGTCCTCGATATTGGAGAGGTTTTTAAAGATGTTGTTTTATCGCTTTTTAATCAACTTGCAGCAGCGATTTAACCGTCCATGAGCCGAGGACGACACTCGTTTACTTATCTTGACGGCGGTTTTTGAGGTTTTCAATCACTCGTCTCACTTAGAAGTATGCTGGACTGGTATTAAGACGCACTTCGAAAAGGGAGATTATGATTTGTTGCTTCGGTAGAGAATTTGAGGCAAATCGATTGGCCGATCAATTGAGGATCCGCAATACATTTACTGTGATTCGTGAGGAAACGTGTCAAACTTCGAAAAGGAAGCCCCGATTTCGATAGATAAAACAAGAGACAAATCAGTGCGACGAAAACAACTACAGTACAAATCGAGATTGCACAATATGAAATAAAAAAACCCTGTTGAACGGGATATCCCAGGCCCGAGCGATAGCGACAAGAAGCACGCGCTAGCAGCAGGCTCTCCGTTTTAGATAAACAATCGAAAGGAAAAAGGTAATAAGCTACGAATATTTGATGACATGGGACGCGGATGAGATAGCACGCGCAAGCCACCGTTGGAGAGCACATTCTAAGTGGCACGGGCACGGGGATAGGTTCAATATTTGTTCAAATAATAAAAATTTCGACGACGGAACGTTACCGAACCCCGGGCCTTGCGGGAGGACAAATATTGAAACAGTGAAATCGTTCGATTTCGCAAAGTGGTTTTGCAAGTGTGTAAGTGATTCGAAGATTACCGAACACAGGGAAAGTGTGTCCCAGCTACGGCGGCCCAACGACGGATTGTATTCGATTTGTATCGTTTTAAGATCAAGCACCGGGAGATGATTGCAAGACAAATATCGGCAGGCAGTACAGCAGGTTGATCGGACCGGGATTTGGAACTAATTTTGATGCTTCTTTTGAAGTACCGGTGGGAGATTTAGGGAGTCCAGGTGGGCGTGAGCTGTTGGATTTGGTGCGTAATCAAATTTATTTGTTCCTTTTTTTGAATGGTATTGTATGGCAGATATAGTTTTCGACACTATAAATTCAATAACAAAAAGTGTTTTAATCGTATGTTCTATTGTAGAATGTTTCCCTGGCTGGGAACTGGTGCGATTTCTAGGTGCAAGATCTTACGAGACAGACCTTTTATTTTATAATTTACTGTAAATCATTTATAAAATGTCCTTCTGTATAAGAAATCATTAATAAAAATAAGTATGTGGGAAGTATTATCCCGGATATTTAGGACATAAGAAGTCAGTAGTTCACGCGGAACATTAGGAGGTAGCATATTAGCTACACCAAGTTAGAGTTTTAATATACGCTGCTTTTCTGCAGTTCAGCAATGCTTAGTAAACTCAGAACCTAGTTATATTACTGAGAAAATAATACTATTAAAGAAACTGGAGACAATAGAAGCACATTGAACGGAATCCACCATTATTATTAAACAGTCAAACTAGTTCGCAAATCCTTAAATGCTTCAAAACACTAATTCGCAACCAGTTAAAGTTTTTTAAACTCATACAAAAATCAGGATGATGTTGAAATGTCCATCAGTATTTCTACAGAGCTCAATGATGCTGCCGATGGTTCATCATAAGCTTATTTTGCAGTCCTTTCTAAAGCTCAACCACCCGCACCAAAGTATCGATCATCGGACTAAGCGACGAACAAAATAAAAACTCCTCCTTCACACTAAACACCCAAGCGCACAGAGAAAAACCATAACAAATACATGGAGCGCGCTTCACGAATCACTCAAATGAAAGAGGTTTGGTGCAGGCTAATCTTTTTCTCGAGCTGTGTGGGTTTCTATTTATTGTGAAAGAGATCCGATCCGATCTCGGACGGTACGCTACGGACGGTGGAAATTGTGGGGGGAAAAAAACATAAAAAACGAACAACACAAAAAAGCATACCTCGAACGACAAACAAAAACAACCGAGGATTTATCTTGTCTGGACAGTTTTTCTTGCAATTATCGCTGTGATTATATGTTTGAGTTATTTTTTTTTCTCCTTTGGTTGTGATAAAAGTGGAAGCATTCAAAACAAAACAGGAGCAGAAAACAAAATCTATGTCGTTAAAAAGTTGAAATCGCTATTTAAATTACTTGCAAATACAACTTATATGTGAAGTATAAAGATAACTACAACGTCTTACAGTAATTAAAACATAAGTAAAGCGTAGCCAGCAGAAATTTTTCGACTGAGTGACTGACAGCAGTGAAATAAACACCCAATCATTGTAAGTGTTCTTTAATTTTTCATCCACTGTTCAATATGTCACTGGGGAATATCATAATTAAACTCACAATTCCCTTACGCAATCCGGCCCAATAATTATCGTCAACGCAACAGAAATTCTAGCGCTTTAATCCTTCCAACCGTCCATCCGTACTACTCTGTTCTAACCGTCAACATCCGGCCAAGGACCAAAACGAAGAGCTGCAAAATATGACAATCAGATTAAACTGTCAAATTGCTACTCCAAACTTTCGAATCAATCTATCCTTCAACCGGTGCTCGGTCGAGAAGCCATTCTTTCTTTCTGTTCAAAGTGCTAATCTGCCGATTCTTCAGGCCAGAGACTTTTGGGCCGTCTTCAGCCATCCCACCCTCGCTCTCTAGTCACCATGGCAACGATACGAAGGACAAAAAAACCCGGAAAGTCCAGTTGGAAAAGCCTTGCGTTGATTATTGAATCGTTGCAAATTAGCAAAGACAACGACCGGAGAACATTCACCAAGGATATGGAATGAGAAAATCTGGACTTTCTGTTGGAAGCTGCCGTCTTCTAGTCGAAGCGAGATGATGCTTCTGCGGACCAAATCGCCTTAATTGACAATGCTCAAAGCTCTCGCAGATTTTGCACAGGTAAGCGCGGTGCGATTACAATTCAACTGGGTAGTGGAAAGAGAAGACTAATGAACCATTTGATTCGTTTTCGATTTGTAGGGATTAAAATTAGCGGCGCTTTTATGGTGCGACAATGTATATAGTCTTAATGCTTTCGGGGTTGAATGAAAGAAAAACTAGCCTAAAAGCGTTCTCAGCTTAAGTGTTCTGGAAGAATGCTTTAAAAACTGCTTCTCTTTCTATCCAAGAATAATCTAATGTACTGATTAAGCGAACTGAATATAGAATATAATTTGTAAAATTGCACAAAATGTGGTTAGTGCTTTGATTTGATG
>KZ061611.1:421821-488654 GCA_002091835.1 Anopheles maculatus
AAAAAAACATAAAAAACGAACAACACAAAAAAGCATACCTCGAACGACAAACAAAAACAACCGAGGATTTATCTTGTCTGGACAGTTTTTCTTGCAATTATCGCTGTGATTATATGTTTGAGTTATTTTTTTTTCTCCTTTGGTTGTGATAAAAGTGGAAGCATTCAAAACAAAACAGGAGCAGAAAACAAAATCTATGTCGTTAAAAAGTTGAAATCGCTATTTAAATTACTTGCAAATACAACTTATATGTGAAGTATAAAGATAACTACAACGTCTTACAGTAATTAAAACATAAGTAAAGCGTAAAGTGGAAGCATTCAAAACAAAACAGGAGCAGAAAACAAAATCTATGTCGTTAAAAAGTTGAAATCGCTATTTAAATTACTTGCAAATACAACTTATATGTGAAGTATAAAGATAACTACAACGTCTTACAGTAATTAAAACATAAGTAAAGCGTAGCCAGCAGAAATTTTTCGACTGAGTGACTGACAGCAGTGAAATAAACACCCAATCATTGTAAGTGTTCTTTAATTTTTCATCCACTGTTCAATATGTCACTGGGGAATATCATAATTAAACTCACAATTCCCTTACGCAATCCGGCCCAATAATTATCGTCAACGCAACAGAAATTCTAGCGCTTTAATCCTTCCAACCGTCCATCCGTACTACTCTGTTCTAACCGTCAACATCCGGCCAAGGACCAAAACGAAGAGCTGCAAAATATGACAATCAGATTAAACTGTCAAATTGCTACTCCAAACTTTCGAATCAATCTATCCTTCAACCGGTGCTCGGTCGAGAAGCCATTCTTTCTTTCTGTTCAAAGTGCTAATCTGCCGATTCTTCAGGCCAGAGACTTTTGGGCCGTCTTCAGCCATCCCACCCTCGCTCTCTAGTCACCATGGCAACGATACGAAGGACAAAAAAACCCGGAAAGTCCAGTTGGAAAAGCCTTGCGTTGATTATTGAATCGTTGCAAATTAGCAAAGACAACGACCGGAGAACATTCACCAAGGATATGGAATGAGAAAATCTGGACTTTCTGTTGGAAGCTGCCGTCTTCTAGTCGAAGCGAGATGATGCTTCTGCGGACCAAATCGCCTTAATTGACAATGCTCAAAGCTGACGTAGATTTTGCACAGGTAAGCGCGGTGCGATTACAATTCAACTGGGTAGTGGAAAGAGCAGACTAATGAACCATTTGATTCGTTTTCGATTTGTAGGGATTAAAATTAGCGGCGCTTTTATGGAGCGACAATGTATATAGTCTTAATGCTTTCGGGGTTGAATGAAAGAAAAACTAGCCTAAAAGCGTTCTCAGCTTAAGTGTTCTGGAAGAATGCTTTAAAAACTGCTTCTCTTTCTATCCAAGAATAATCTAATGTACTGATTAAGCGAACTGAATATAGAATATAATTTGTAAAATTGCACAAAATGTGGTTAGTGCTTTGATTTGATGATGTCTTGCACAACTCATACACTAAGGATCGATAGCGCTTCACGAGTCTGCGACGGAAAACGGGCTCCCTCTCCTCAGAATTCACTGTTTTGGGAGATAAAAATAACATGAAAACATTATGACAGATATGAATAAAATATGCCCAGGTAAACCGGGCCACGAGGGCATCGGTGAAACGCTCCCGCAAGACGTAGAAACGCCCGGGGTACGCATCGCAACGATTCCCCACGGATATCGCCTACGCATCTGAAGGCGTTCGGTGCCGGCCTTTCCCGTTACAGTGATCGGAATGTTACAAGAAACGAACTTAAGGAAGAAACTTTTACACTCTCGTTCTTTCTCTCTTGTGCGTGCTATGCAACAACCACGATGACGAAAGCAATGATGATGATGATGGTGGCCTGAATGTTGGAAGAAAGCAGGATATTTTTCTTCCCGGCAAAACGGTCCCATCGGTGCGACGAAAGAAACGACGTATCAGATCGCATTAAATCGCGAAACGCAACATTAGGCCTACCGACCGACCGCTTTCCTCGATCGGGTGACCGGCCGGCCGGTGGCGGTGACCAAAAATCTTCATTTCACCTTCACTTACCTCAACCAGTGACGTTTAGTGACATTTGTATGACAGCAAACTGCATCGTATTGATCGGCGAACCAAACCACCAGGATGATGTAGAACGCGGTCGTCGTGTCGTTGAAGAACTCCGACATGATGGCTTCCATGCCTGAAAGAAAAAGCGAGGAAAAGAAAAGATAAGTTTGAGAAGAGACGTGGAAAAGCCTACCGCAGTTTGTGTACTGTGGGTTGGTGGAGCAAGATTAATCATGTGTCAGAAGCGTTCAGTATCGTTTCCGACTGTTCGTCCCCGACAGCACAGCTGGCACAAATGGAAAACAAAAATCATACACATAAGAAGGCGGCGCATCATGCGTAAGGGGCAGCAGAGCAAAAACTGGCAGCATCAACAACAACAAAACCCAAAGATGAAGTGCTGAAGGTGTACTGTACCCGGCCCAGTAATAGGTTAAAAGGTTTTAACCTTTATCACCGAGGGGATTTCCGGCAAATTTCGACAAATTGCGATCGGCTGTGCGTGAAGTGCGCACATTTACGTAATGGAGAGCTCTAGACGTGTCAAGGTGAATTTACTATCTACACACATACGCGGTCGATTCTTCGAAACTGGTTCAACTGTTCAAAAAAGCACACAAAAAACCCCATAAAAATGTTTGCTTCAGTTATTTTAAAGCATCTTCAATAAGCTTCGGCATTAAATATCTCAATCTCTAGGCATGTCGATATAAAAAAACGACACACAATTACCTACACGCACAGTAAATTAACACGTGCACGAATTATTTGCCATAAAAAATACGCAATGATGTTTGACGAGACTCGAAAAATGCAAAACAAATTTCTGACTGTCCGAACTGCCGAAAACAGGAACCGTTTATGATTTACAAATCATTACACTTTAACGCAGTACGCTCAAGAAAATGCGGAACGAAACCAAGGACACGCGCGGTGGACATAATTTTATTTGCCGTGCCTGCCGCCTTTACGCAGCTCGCAATGAAGACATCATAAAATATGTAACGATTATGACTATGACAAATCACGGCTTTACTCATCGCTAGGTGCTAGGGAACTTGAAGGTTGAAGTTTTTGATTATGGAAGGAAATAAAATTGTAAACTCTCGAGTCATTCACACGCGGGACGGATAAGGGAAACAAAATCTGGATGTCGCTACGATTGAACAGGTCTCGATCGATTCAGTATGAGTTTGCAATTTGTATTCACAACGCTAACACACACACGCAGAGTGCAGTTTCCTGCACCAGGACAAGCAGACCCCTTACGATGTGACACCGTGTGACCAGTACCACACGAAGAAAGCGATGAATACAATGTACTCCTTCTTCTTGGCCAGGACACCGCACACTCTTTAAGGGCGACGTCGCGTCATCGGTGGCCGGGTGTGCTTCGCTCCGGTTTCTGATAGGATCGTATCAAATTTAATTCACACCAACCCACCATCGCACACCGAAGGAATAGGAGCACAAACACGCTCACGTTCCCTGGCTGCTGCTGCTGCTGCTGGCCAAACATCAAAATTCTCAACCAACCATGGTGGGGCTTGGCACCGGAAGATGAACGCGTACGCCGGCCAGGATCCTATGCCCGCTTTCGGTGCACGTTTCGCTTGATGCCGACGGGTTGGGTGTGTACATACGCTAAAATAATTTATATGTAAAACGAGACATCGGACGTTATAATATGTGAAATAGGATAGAAGATGAATGCTTCGCTATATCAATACCACCAGCGTGCGCCTCCCCCCTTCATTTTAGGATCCATTCCACCTCTTCACGAACGAGTTTTATGTCTGTGTTTGTTCGTGCACATATGGTTCCACCGGTTGGACAAGCATTTGCCGTCGTGTGTCGCTTGACAGTGAACTTCACGTGGGTCGCCGTACCACGCTATAGCGTACCAGCGCGAATATCCTTGGGAAAACTAAACCTCCGCAAGACGGTTGGCGATGGCCATTATCATCCACAGGACTGCATGCTCTTTTGACATTGCACTGACACTCGTTCCCTTCGCGAGAAACACAAAATTCAAGGAATTGTAACGCACCTGCAGAAACGATTCAATTAGCCGTGGAGTTAATTTGTGCTAAAAAGTTGCTTCACGTCAGCGTTGAGTGACGCATCGGAAAAGCGGAATCGAAATCGAAAATCACATCTCAGTAACAGTAACAGCCACCGGCTATCAATTCGTGTAAAATAAATCACTTTATAGAAATTAAAAACGATGCACACACACACACACACCGACGGTCATCGAATGCACAGCGTTCGCAAATTAGAGCTGGAGGACAGCAGTAAAAAAAAATTATTGATGATTGAATTGAAAATATGCAATATTAATTTTTTAAAAACTCGCACCGAGCAAAACACCGGTGGCCGGAAATGTACATATCGACACCCTGCAAACCCCGTCCCTATCGTTCGGTGTTCGGTGCATTCGGCTGAAAGATTGCGCGCAGTTCATTTGATTCGCAATTGTATTTGCCCCACGGGGGTACCAACAACCAACCAAATGGTCCCCATACACATCAACCCCGAGTGGATCGAGTAAAGAGAGCAACGAGAAAAAAAAGAAGCGAAAACGCCCACCAACGAGAACAGCTAGATAAAAATGAACGAGCGTAAAAAGTGACGCGAAAACAATATATTTGATTAATTTGTTTGATTAAATTCAATATTCTTCTTCATCATAATCAAATTAACACGCATCCAACCGGCCAGGGCATGTGTGGGCGAGTGCACACATCATCATCATCAGCATCGTCGTAGTCGCTGCTGTCGTCGGATGTGTTGGGATGACAAAACTGTGCGTGTAGGGTGTGTGTTTGTGTGTGTGTGTGTGTGAGCGTTCAGAACCATGGTGTCGATATCGGGCAGGTCCTTTCTCACATCAGTGATGTATGTGCGGTGATAAATAACTGTCCACCCGCAACCGCATGCGTCCGCATCCTGGGGATGGGGTCTGGGACGAGTGGTATTCAACACACACACACACACACAAACTGGACGTTTGGTGATGAAAATGGACAGCCTGTCCGGACAGTGCTTCCCGAAAAAGGATGAAGCAGGTTGCAGGTTTACACAGGGAGAACGAAGCAACGAGAACGTTTGGGCCTTTTTCGATATGCGCTCATCAACCTAACGGGATATGGACAGACGAACGGGAAAAACACGTCAATTTTCCGGCCTCCACACACCACCCCCCGGAGAGGGTAGGGAATAGTATCTCATTGCAGCCACAGCAAATAACCGAATGGAACGGAACCACCATATCAGCGCCGGTACAGTACGCAACAGGCTTCCCCACAACAACAGAACTCCCGAAAGTGCAGCGAGCGTTGCGCGTTCAAATTTCCCGCGTAATGGGTTCGTCTGCTGCCCATCTCGTCGGGAGCAAACCGGGAGAGATGAAGCGTCGGAGTGCCGGAAAACGATGCATGTCCACCCGTCGGTCACTTGCGGACAGATTGACTAATTCGGAAAATTTATGACACCGCCGGCGTCCCGGCCGGCGGGCGTCTACGGGGCAGTCGGCAAACGCCAGGATTACGCGGCAAGCTCGTGTTTGGTACGTGTCCGTTCTCACTTACGCACCGACGTTAGGGCGTTTAGGGTTTTTTGGGGGGGGAGGGTAGCAAAGTGCGAGGATACGTTTGGCGCACACGAAACGAGCAATTTTACTGCCCGATGTAATTGATCGGAAATGGGTTTGTTTGCTTTCCAGCACTCATCATCATCATCAGCAGCAGCATCATCATCGAGATCGACATGTCGATGTTCGTGCCCGTGCTACAGAGTATGCGGTCCGATGCGTTGCAGAGATGCCGAACCTCGGCCCAAGAAGAATTCCACCCCAAAAAAGGGGCTTCTACCGAATATTTGGCTCCATTTGGACTACGCACAGCCCGATGATGGGTTACACGATACGCATCAAACTCTCATACGCCGTCCATCATTGGCGAAGCACGAGCAATGTGAAATGTTGGCCGATGGGCGATCGTAACCCAAGATTGAAACCATGCCCGACCAGCGTTCGCTTCCTCTATCGGTTGTGGGTAACCGGCACTGTAGTAAGATGCGGCACATGCGTTCATTGGTGCAAATTGAATCTTTTCCTCCGCGGGGGAAATTGGACGGTATCCACAATCGTACCGGTTCCACATGCCATGTCCGTGGTTCGATTTGCCACACAACCTACAACGGAAATCCGAAATGAGAAATCAAACTTGAAATGTAATTTATTATATCAAATTGTCGTCTCCACAAGCCCAAGAAGTGTCATATATTATGTTCCATACGGTTTGTTGGTTTGAGGGCTAGCTAGACAAGCAGCTGTCCGAAGCCTCAATCTTTTGCCGCTTTTTCAGACGGTTGCGATATTGTGTTACAGTTCTTCCACCGATTCCCTGACACCGACAACGAGCATCGGTGGATAGTTTCGTCTCCCAGAGCGTATCGTTTATCCCACGAGATTCATCCTCAGCGCGTCAGCCATGTCATCCATCACGGGCCGTTACCAGATCTCAGATTTTTCTGCACCAACGCCAATCCACACACACACACACAAGGCACAGACACAGACTCACTATCGCTGCAGCGGTCGGGAACATTGTTTGCTTATGCTCTTCATTGCGATTAATAAATCTTGATCCGATTTCATTTCGCTAAACCACCAACCCATAACCCGCGCTTATGGCCACCACTCATCCATAACGTGCGTCTCTTATCCACACACACACACAGCAGACACATGTAAGAGATCGCGTTGGGGATGTGCCCGCAACTTTGAGGGTTTCATGATTTTCCAAGGAAAACGAATTGATTCACTTGAAACACATACGCACAGGAAGAAGCAAAAAAAAAAACAAAGAATCCTGCACTTAACCGGAAAAACCTCATTTATGGAGATATTTTCCCAGATTGATTATAAATAAGTGCTTTCCCCTCGGGTGCTTCCATGGAAGCCACTTTTTCAGGGAACAGGGAATTATAGGCACATACTCGAGAGTGTGTTGTTTCACGTAGCAAGAAGTACCGGGGGCGTAAGATGAGGCACGCGTGAACGGCATATGCCCAAGAAATGGATGCCCTAAACAAGGGCTAAAAGTAGGCTGAACGAAAGGCACTTCAGGTTCCGGATTTGCTGACCAAAGAAGATACACTTACACACGCGCTGATCCAACCAGGCCTAGGTACTTCCCGCGAGGACACCATCCACCACGGACACGGTCAGCATCTCCCCACTCTAGCATCTTCAAAACATCACAATCAGTCAGTTGAGCCATCCGGAAGGGCTTGTAACCGAATTATTGACACTCACTTTTTCCTCTCTTTTTTCCCTTTAACGACTGGGAGGATTGGAGATGATATCGATCCGCCTTTACGGTTTGCCGAGAAAAGCACGTCTTTAATTGAATCGTGATTATTTCTCATTTCGTCTGATTAAGAAAATAGATTAAGCGAGCTTTTTTTGGTTTATTTTTGGTTACTGCGCTCTAATGACAATGAATTAGGAGGGGGATCGATCGACTGCCACCCAAAATGAGTTTTAACATTTGCGATAAAGCCTGCAAATCCTTTTCTTGGGATATTTGTAGTGTTAAGAAAATGAGTACAAGAAAAAATGTGAGTGTTTCTACCTATTTATGATACAAAATGAAGCACAGTTTAGCTATAAAAGATAAGCATTCTTCAACATTTTCCGGTGATCCGTCTATACTTATTTGAAAAATATTTTCACAATGCATAGCTGCGAAAATTATAAACGATTTGCTTTTTGTTTTAATGTACTGTTGCCAAATGATCTGCCATTACAGATTCTCCTTTCTCCAAAAATTGGGTAAAGTGACTGACGAAAATAGTTTTCATTTTATTCGCTCCTTTTTAGTGATCCATTTACTCCATTTTGTTGAACATTATTTGTTCTTTAAAAGCTTAAAACACAGTCAAATGAATTCGCCTCATTTGTTCAGCCATATTTGTGTTTTCTGTCTCACCAATTATCTTCAATTTAAAATTAACAATAACATTTTTGAGAGACGAATTCATTTCTTAAATTTTTACGGTTAATTGATGTGATCCTCCATACTGTTTTAACGTTTCTGGACAACTATTTCAATATTTCCATCCCGCGAGTGACGATAATTCATGACTTACATCTACCTCGGCCAGAAAGCTATACGAAAGAGCTAGAATTAATAAAGAAAAGTAGCCTCTTATAGAGAAACAAACACAGTAGGAACGCAAGATTAAAATAGACACATCTATTTTCTTCTGCTACAAACACTACACCGACACTGATTGCAGTTAATCAGTCAATCATTCCAGGCAGACTGCAGAAACGCAATTTTACCAAACATCCCCCCAGCGACGCTACTGCAGTCGCATCATGCACTTCACTACACATCGCAGTGTAGCGTTACGGGACGGTGGCGCATGGGTCGATTGATATAAATTAATTTATTTAATAATTAAACGAAGTTAAATAAACAACAAATTAACCCCACACGGAGCGGAATTAAAATGAGTCAACATTATCGTATAAATCGATGTCCCGCTGGAGCTGGAAATTGACACCCGGAGTGGGATTGCCGGTTGGCGCAACAGGGCACACGCGGGATACAAGCTCGCACTCACTGTTTTTCGACCCCGACCCATTCCGTCCGGCCGACGTTTGTGTGTGCATCGAAATGTTGTATCCACTATCCTCTGCACACGCAGCGAGCGAGCGCGATGGTATTGTAGGCAAGGACATAAGAAGCGAACGAAAAAAACGAAACACATAAAACAAACGAACCGAAGAACGAAACGGTGCTGAGTAAAAGCAACACAAAAAAATGGAGGAGGAAAAACTCGGAAAAACAGATACACGGTCCCACGTTCCTAAGCAATGAGCATCGATGGATATGGGACAACAGCAACACGAATCGGGTGTGCGTAACCGATCCGACCGGGCAAGAGACGACAAGATGGACCGATGCGGATCGGCAAAGTCGAAGGAAAATAAATATAGGGACACACCGTACCGACCGAAGGATGAAAAATAGAGCGGTATTGCGGACAAAGCACACAATCCCCTTAGATGCGAAACGGACACGTTCCATTCCGGGGGACATTTTAAGCCTTAACGAAAACAAACCATCCCCGGGGCTCCGGAGTCGGGGAGGAGCCGGCCGAGATCCATGCCAATCGAAGGACGGGCCGAGAGAAGATACGTGTCGATACGGGAGGTGGAGAGAGAGAGAGAAAGGCAGACTGGGTACGTGAGAGGCGCTTCAGGTGACCGTTTAGGAACGTTCTTTCCGAGCCTTTTAAATGGGACACAACCCCGCACAGGCAGATGGCAGGGCAGGGTCAGAAACTGCGCAGCAACAACGACACCAAACGGTCCTGAGGGATCTTTAGGCCGGTACGGCACGGTACGCTACGTTTCGAGGGATAAAAACTACTGAAGCCTTCGAATTAAAAACTCCTGCATGTGACAAACCGTACGGGTACGGGCGCAGCAAAAAAGGAGGATTCGATTGGGAAGATGGTTGCGAGGGTTTTCCGGGATGGTTCGGGACCAATAGCTGCTTCGGAGTGTGTGTGTGTGTGGGTGGAAGAACTAGGCTAAAAATGTTCCCACTCGTGGGGAGGTTGCCGTTAACCTTTACACGCCCATACGTTTGCAAAGATGCACAAAAACATACACAAACATTGTGCCGGATTTGGGCCGAAACAGGAAAAATCTGTCCACAAGCCCGAAGTAACGGGCAGGTCGAATGTCGTCGTCGCTGGGAACCGGAAACGAATTATATTTTTTGATGTTATTTGCTGTTTTTCACCAGACCGCGTTGGCTGGATCGAGGATTACTGAAGAACTAGGACGGACATGATACAATTTTTGTTGCTACAACACTCAACAAAGCAGTGCGACGACACTCATCATCAACCGATGGAGCGATTTTTCAATTGAAAACAATTTTCCACAGCTCAGTTTCCGATTGATGATGATTTGTGCGAGTGGCAATAAGTGCGATCCAGCTTTGTGAAGTTTGGCTTCTTACCATTTAGGCATGTGCTCCCGTTGCTGTCATTGCTGCTGCTGCTGCTGCTACTACCGATGGAACCCATCTTCAAGTTCTTCGACACCCGCGGCGGAGAACCCGGCGCCCTAAAGCCGTACGCATTAGGTTGAACTTTCCCGCACCCGCAGAAGGCAGGAAAAAAGGGATATAAATGGTTCACTGGCTTACTTTCTCTTTGTTTAGGATCGCCCTTCGCATTCGGACGGGCGAAGCGGTTACGGCCATCGCACGGCCCACAAAACCAAGCGCCGGGCAACGATGGATGTTCCCGTTTTATGGATGCAGGAGATGTGTCGAGCAGTAATTAGAAAGATGGTTGGAAACTAATTGATTGAAATTGTTCAACATTTCAGTGGACGATCGATTCATCGATCGGATGTATTAAGACAATTCCACCAGTACGTATGGTGGAGCTGGCGAAAATCCCCGAAATGAACTGAATCTCTACGGGCCTCTGTTTTATTTTCTTGCGTTGCTGAACCTTCAAATTACATCTATAACCTTAAATCTTGGCCCCGCTGAGCTCGGTTTACTGGCAATGAGCGAACAAGCCGGCGTGGCATAACTTCCCAGAATGCATACAAGAAACGGCTTGTTTTGTTTCCATCGAATTCTATGGAGCACATGCCTAAATGGTAAGAAGCCAAACTTCACAAAGCTGGATCGCACTTTTTGTCACTCGCACAAATCATCATCAATCGGAAACTGAGCTGTGGAAAATTGTTTTCAATTGAAAAATCGCTCCATCGGTTGATGATGAGTGTCGTCGCACTGCTTTGTTGAGTGTTGTAGCAACAAAAATTGTATCATGTCCGTCCTAGTTCTTCAGTAATCCTCGATCCAGCCAACGCGGTCTGGTGAAAAACAGCAAATAACATCAAAAAATATATGTATGTGCAAAAGAAACTCACATTTTTCGCAAAAAAAACTCAGTTTTCTTCAACACATTTCCTTCACGCAAGCACACAGGAGCATCAGAAGGCACGTCGGTGGGTTTTGTGGTGGGCCACGGCAAGCGGAAAGCTAATCAAAAGTATGCGACGTTGTTGCCAGGGATTTCGTTCCGTTGCCAGAGCGATACACAGCCCCGTTCAGAGCGGGGCAACGGAGACGTCTCGGGAGGACGAGGATCGAAAGGTTCACAAGAAGGAAATTATTCAATATTTAATTCCACCGATTGATTTGACGACCGAAATTGAACTCCATTAATAGGAAGCGGCGACACACACACACACTCATAGGAAGAAGAACGACGAACCAAAAAAAAAGAGCATCCCGTCTATTATAAACAGCCTGGTAAAAACAGCCAATAGACATACATTGCCGGGGCTCCTCTCAAGACTGTGCGCCACACGTGCCACACAACCGATACCGGGGGCCGGGGGAGAAAATAGCATGAGGTAAAAATGTGACAAACACATCATCGTTCCTACATTTTTCTTTCCCGCTTTCCACGATGCTTGCGCCTTATCGACAGTCCTGCGTGTGGCTCTCTTTCTCTCGTTCTTTTATGGTATACTACGCGCTTGTTATGCTTCTCCATCTGCCATTGGTCTCGCTTTCATATCTGCCATTGTGCGCCGTATGTTCACTTAGGTCGAAAAGGTTCAATTCTAAAGCTATTTCCTTTTCAATGCTCTCGTTTGCTTCCCACAGCTTCCCCGGTTCGGCTTCCAACCTTCCGTACCTTGGATGCATCCCCCCAGTTACTGTTGTACATCGAGAAATTATCGAAAATGCTCTAATTGAATTTCCATGAAAACAGTTTCTACAACACACAACGGTAAAGAAAAACGGCAAGTATAATCGATGTTAGAAATTACAGAATTTGAATAATGTCCCAAAAGGTCGACCACCACCAATTTCATCATTTTGTCATTCCGTTAGGTTTCCCTGACGCTTCCCTGTGCCCAATTCTATCCCCAACCATGACCGGTCTTCTGTACATTGCTGCTTCTTGACAGCAACTGGAAAGAAATACTGTGACGGATGAAGATGCTGGAACGGCAACAAAAACGATCCGAAATGAAAATTCTCCTTCACGAGCGAGATCCCGCTATAATGCCTCTTTACAAATCGCTTTTCATATTGCGCGCAAAAGAACAACGCTATAATGCGCATTTTTAATCACACGCCAGCATAACCGCATGGCCAGCACAACAGCACAGCGCTAAATATGGTTTTAAGTATTTCATTTGAGATTGTTCACGTACACAAAAAAAAAACAGAACCGATAGAGTCCCATCCTTCCAGAGCTTTTGCAGACATGAAAGATCAATCGGCAACGTTCAATAAGCAGCTGAGCTGTGAGTGTGCACGATTGACGATAATAGAGAGGTGTTGTGTGCGTTGGAAATGTTTTCGCTGGTATGTCTTTTAACATCGCAACGGTACGGAACGAGCAGAAGCGGCAGTTGATGCAGTGAGGATAAAGTTGCTCAGATAGCAACTATCTAACTTTGAAATTAGATATTTATCACACGGCAATCACGTTTCGCGATACCCATTCCTAGTCGGTACGGTATTAAAAACACTCTGCAAGAGAAGAAGTTTCCTGCCATCAATACGAATGTAGCTGTAGTAACAAAACAGCTCGCTTGCCAACTGGAGCGAGTCAACACGAACACGCGACTCGCGTAAATAGAGCGTAGTATAAGTTTAAATATAGGAACTCATTATAAATAGTTCGATACAACTGTGCGAAAGGAAGGTTTCCATCAAACGTATTAAAACTAAATATAAATTTGCCTTAAGGACACAGCAAATGATGAGATTTTTTGCGGCGATATTCATACTTTTCGTACGTCCGTATTTTAAAACAGACAGTTAACGATCAGTTTGATCAGATTAAGCTGTACAGAGTCTGAGGCAAAACTTTGATATTGGTTTCTCACTTCCGAGCTAAAACACCCCACCAGAATCATTCAAAGTTATAATCAGATATCTAAAACTCTAGCAGCAGCAAGCTTCCCGAAGAGACAAGATACAAGACAGAAGATGTCATTACGGATGGATCATTAACTGTCCCACAAATTTAAATAGTTCTACCAAAAAAAAAACGAAGGATTATTCATTTAGTTTGATTCTGCAAACTTCCGCACAAAATCTGTAGCAAATTTTAATTCCTGTCCCCTTTCCCTGTTGCTTTATTTTCATTACACAAGCTTTATCCCATCAATGTCGCTACAGCACAACACATCCCGAGACTTCCTTTTCTCGCATTCAGCCGCACGAGATTCGTAACACTTCGGTGTTTCACCAGCAACTACCAGGCAAATCCCGCTCGTTTAGCAGACATGTGAGAGGGATTCTGCGAGGAACGGCCGGAAGGGAAATTCCGATGCACGTGCACATAAACATAAACCACGTGGATGCGTCGATGGATGCCTGGCCAGCTTCCCGCACACGCGCTTGCTTCCTTCCTGTTTCCCGCAGTTAAAATCCAGGAAGCAAATCTCTTCAACTCGATGCTGAAGTATTTTTGTTGCTCACTAATTGGATTACAAAATCGGCAAATAAAGGTTAATGTAGCGGATTCAGCGTACAGTACCGTCACCCGGCCGGCCCCCCACCAACATTTGGGGCGGAAGTGCTTCGCATCCCTTTCGATACCGCATCACCACATCCGTATGCCGTCGTCCCTGCATGGGTCTTTTGGGCTGCAAAGTTCGCAGCACATGCACACCATACGCAGGAACCAACAAAGTAGTGTGTTGGCTAACGCTTGTTGGAAGACACATTTATGAATGAACTCGTCGGAGTAGTCGGAGTCGGAGTGTGTTCCGTTCCGACACCAGCCAAACGGGAAATGGTTTTGATGGCCGAGCGTATCGTCGTTCAATATGCATCGTTATTTCTGCATTTTGCGAATGTTTGTGTGTGTGTGTGCCTGTCTGTTGCTAAACGCCCTAAACGAGTGAGTGAAGTTCACTTCCTTTCTCTTTCTCTCTCTCTAACGTATGCAGACACCAAACGCTGGTGCGTATGTACGGTAGGGTATGTAAAATTCACTTGATAAGAGGGATTACAGTCATAACTTTTAATTGGTTTTATATTTTCGAACCCGTTTGTCTGCAAACCGGGAGCCACTAAGTTTACTACTACGGGACAAAACCGGTGCAATGTATACGAGTACACAGGCAGGACTCTTCCTCACTACGAATGGGATGAAGCAATTCAATACACCATTCCCGTCCTGTGCGCCTTGTTTCCAACATAGATCGACCCTGTGTCGACCCCACAAACCGACGGAAATAATTTCGTTATGCTGTTTGCACGCTTTGCCACCTTTCGTAGTGCGTGTGCTTGAGGTGGCAACCATGAACAGACACTAGCACATCTGTAAAGGCTTATCAAGACACACAAAACCTCGAGAACGGATACTTTAAAATGAGGATTTGTCATGGCCTTGACATGTGAAAGATCGATGCAGCACTAAGCCACCGGGCAATCTACAGTTTCCAAAAAAAAAAATCAAGTTTTTAAGCCATAATTATTACGCCATAATAGTAGAATTCATATGCAAAATCGAGGGATACGTTTAGTTGACTGCCTAACTTACTACAATTTTCAAGTTTAATTTATTAGTTGCTATAGACAGACACCAGATGTTTCGAAATATTGAGAAAGAAAGCTATATAACAAATACACATATTGCTAATTCGACAGAGATATAGAAATCTTTGTCACAAACAGAAACAAACGACATGCCTTGGTGTAGAACTTCAACGATAATGTGCAAATTTGTGATACTATAATAAAAAGTTCCATTTTAATAACAAGATGCGATCGTGCATGATGACTCTAACACTAGGTTCACATTTGTTACTGGCAGAAGTACTCAAGGAATACTGTATATAAACAAGAGTCATTGATAACAAGATTGTGGTATCTATATCATCAAACTAACTACGAACAAAAATCAATAATCAATGTTGACAAATATACTATGGAAAATATACCGCCAGAGATTATTTTAATGAATAGAACGAACTCATGTTCGTAACACAATTTTCAAACATCAAATATATTCGAGTAATTTTAGCCAAAAACCACGTCCTCCTTATACCAAGAACACTTTCCCTGTGACAGACAATCCCCTTCAAAGCATAGCACCGAAAAATCATTCCGAACGCTCAACCCTATCATCAACCGTTCCGATAAATAATTATTAACACTGTATCAAAATTATCCTCACGCAGTCGATGCGCATACATCGTCATTAAATCTCGGTCGGAAAAAAATTAGTTTATCAGATTTTGCTAAGCCGGGAAAGCAGGGCGATGGTGGTGGTAGCAGTAAGTAACCGGATCATCGTCCCAGCCCAAAATCCCAAATGGCGGTGGAGCAGATTTATTCCGCATCAATTTGTACGGATTATTCGCGCTCCGTTGCAGCCAGCTCGAAGCGAGCTCACCGAGAGACGAGAGTCAAATGTGTCCTGTCACATGTGTAACGGTAAGGTGTGTAAGCTGAAACTACTAGCGTCACACACATTAATTTCTATAAAACGTTAGTACCTTTGTACCGGACCGATTATTCGCGCTCCGTTGCAGCCAGCTCGAAGCGAGCTCACCGAGAGACGAGAGTCAAATGTGTCCTGTCACATGTGTAACGGTAAGGTGTGTAAGCTGAAACTACTAGCGTCACACACATTAATTTCTATAAAACGTTAGTACCTTTGTACCGGACCGCTGCCGAAACCGAAATTGCCTCATCTTACCGCCCGTCCCCCCACCGACCACACAGCAGCAGTACCACACGCGCAAAACCCTGCTAGCATTGGTCGGATTCCATTTTCGCCAAGTTCAACCCTGTCGTTTGATGTATTTATGCATTTCTATGCGCGAACTTTCGGGGCGACCGCCAGGGACACAATGAAGGAATGCCCGTGCCCAGACGGGAGCGAACACCCATGAATCTAATTATCTCACAGTCAGACCCCTTATCAGGGGACCGAGATCAAATGTGTGTGTGTGTGTGTGTAGCAATTCGCCCCCGTCAACGGAGGATTCCAGAACGAAAAGTAAATATATTTGAAGTTATTAGTTTGCTCATTTAGTGGAGACAATTCCCACAGTGCCTGCTGGACCGATTGCGAGTAACAGAGAAAGAGGTGAAACATTCCATCACTCCACCCTTTTGTCGATGAAAACTAACACACATACACATCGAACGACGGGAAGGACAAAAGGGGGGAGTTTGGCCCTAACGGGTAGGTAAGACTACAATGTCACATACATCGAGGTAAAGAGCCTGTGTGCTATCTGTGTCCACGTGTCCACTGAAATCCGAGCGAGCGGAACGGTTCCACCGAAGTTCATCAATCATTTAGAGACGGTGAGCCCGCTACCCAGCCCAATCGATTTGGTTGCCGTGAAACATTACAATTCGCCAACGGTAAAATACCCACCACCAGAGGTATGTGTGTGTGCGTGTGTGTTTGTATGTGCATTAGCAAGGAGCAACAGATCTGAAATTAAATATCATTTCATTTCCTGCGCTTTTTCAACAGCGACTCTCGGTACAAGATGTACCCGCTGCTGTTTGTAGAAAGATAGGAAGGGAATGTGACAAGAAGGGCACGGCGGTTGGTTCAGAGTGTGACAGCAATTGGTAAGCTACTATTAAAATGCATACCATATTTTGCCCAGTCTCGAGAGCCATCGTTTCGTTTGGGTCGTCAAAGTGGAAAAGCCGCCTTCAAACGGCTGACGAAATGACATCTGTAATTTCCTCATTTAGATTCCAAGTACCAACCAGAATTGACGAGTTCGCAAGTACGGGATGACAAACATTGAAGAATAACGAACAAGAAAAAATCCTCCGCAATATTTTTTTTCGGGTTTTGATTAGGTTCAGATTTGATATCATTTTTTGGGTTCATCTACCAACGCTCACCGACCGGCTTCGTGTACATGTTTTTTTTTCTAATTCACGCAATGGAACATATCCTCATCAACGCAGCGACGTGCTTGACTATTCTATGCGCGTAAAATTGACAGAACCTTTCAACTAACACCCTACCCTACAGCTACTGTAACAAAATTCCATCGCCACTTTACAATGTGATGCGCGCGGTGCAAAATGAACCGCGAACAACACAGAGCTCACACACCAACATTAACGCTGCCGACTTCCGACAAAGACTTATAACCGTATGCATACATATGTATATTAAATATATCACATTCGACGAAGGATGATGGATAATAAATTTGAATGGAACTCATCTATCAATCAATATTGAACGTAATTAATGTATGCGGACATGCGGCAGCAGTACGTCGTGCGGTGTTGTTCTTGTGCCATTTTACCAGCGTGCAAATGCAAATGTGTGGACGTAGGAGCAAAAAGGAGAATGCACACCGAAATGGCTACGAATTACACCGGCAGGGATCGACGAATCGTCGTACTCATTTGCAGTTCGCGCACATCACACAAATCCACACGCAGATACACACCCACAAACGTGATTCAAAGCTACCGAAATGATGGTGGAATGTCACAGCTCAACTGTTTCGTGCCTAGGCTATTGTTTCGTTTGGCGCAAATGTACACACACGCTCACGGGTTAGGTTGGTGGGCACCAGAGGATCACATAATTCTCCTATTAGCGCAAATATTAAGCTCAACTTTAGCCCACGCAGCTAAATGCATGCTGCTCCGTCCTCCAGCGTATGGACGATGATAAGTCCATTCCATTTGAAAATTCAAATTTTACAGTCATTTCGGAAAAACCCCGAATGTCAAGTGAACGGTGAAAAGTAAGCGTAAATCCCTCTAAAACACTCTCCGGGCTTGGGGATATGCCCCTTTGTAGGCTCGGTACACCTCCGAAAATGCTCCCACAACCTCCGGAATGCTTGACCGACCCATCAATCAGGAACGATGGGTGAATGAATCGGATTGTGTGCGAGTGTGTCGATTGTTGATCCGAAAATATGCCTCAAACTTCGTCGAAACCCTTTTATCACCTCTCGGATACGGCGGATTTCACAGCAACCTACGGGAGTTTTGTACAACCTACGCTACCATACGCTGCATCTCCTCTAATGGGTTTACTCGCTTAGCAGGATCGCCGGTCCCCGGCCGGTTCGAATAGAAGGATTGCTGCAACCGATTGGAGAAGAGAGTCACTGATTGAAGCCTAAATCCACAAATGGATGCGCAGTGAGAAAAGCTGAAACGTTAATATGGGCAGGCACCGGGACCGGGATGTCAGGATTTGCAAATGGTAAGGACTACTAATCGGATTCGTACCTCGGCCAACAATTAGTAGCTACCATCATTTTGGAGCAAGGCATGTTTGGGGAATGCAGTAGTTGCTACTAAAAATGCAAACATTGTATCGTGGATAAAATTGGCAAGGTAACCTAACAAAACTTTCCGCACATTCCTGATTGGATATATCCACAGTGATAAGAATACTGGTGAATTCATAGAGAAGAGCCAGATAAGTGAAAGCTCACGATGAATTCAATCAGGAAAGAACAGAATGGAAAATTTGCAAAATAAATATTTTGATTCAATTATTCATTACAAAGAATAAACAGATAATATTAGTAAAATTTATGATAAAAAATTATCAATATAGATATCGAGCTTAGACGTATATCAGGATAAATGAGAAATAAGGCTAAATATACAATGTAAATTGGGTATAAATGATAATCCTTCGTACACATGCACACCAATCAACCTGAAATTTGTATCTGTAAGTTTAAATCAAATAGCGTAGGTACCAGACAATACCAAATTGCAAAACAATAGATAGTAAAAAGAGAAGTAGTGTAAAATTTGACGAAATAAAATTGTAGATATTTAGTATAAATGCACATCCTTGAGAAATAAACAATATGTTCCAAGGGAATACAAGTCAAAATGTGACACTAAAGGAGTTAAAGAAGTTACAAAGATCACTTTAATACTTACCGACTAATGCCAAAATTACGGTCAGCAATGGAGCGGCAGGAAACCGTACAGGTATGTTAAATTCCAACATTTGAAGCAAATCCACTGCAAAATAAGAGAGAGAAAACGAGGGTTTTTAATAAACGTTACTCATTGATTATTTAATTTTCTTATGATTATAGTCGTCCTAGACGAGAAATCTGCAAAATGTTACGCGGTTACAAACGTTTAAACCCAGCATAAACCATAAACCTTAAGCTACATTAGTATGTTGGACTACTAGTTGGGTACCCAGAATCTGTAAGAATCCCTGAAGAAAACCCTTATTTCGAAGAAAATCATCATTTAGTGTTCCTAGGTGGTTTAACGACACCTTTCCTTTGTATCATTTGTGAACGACACCATATTTTGGCAGCACATTGAAGACATTCAGATGGATCGCTAGAACACTGGTAGGGAAATTCTTTCTATTCCTATTCACACTCTCAAAATCAGTACATTTTGTAACGCATCCGTTCTTATTGTTGTCACATTTGCACCATAATCAACATCAAACCCTACCACCTGTGTTCAGTGGTTTAAGTTATTATCAAACTTCATCAATCTCGACGATAACTTACAACTATTACCAGCACCGATCCCAACCCACTTACGGTTAAAGCACTAAAGGACAAAAGTGCTCTTCCATGGTGCCTAAAACAACACACGTCGATGATATATTTGTATCGATATATTCGGCCCTTTCGAAGCAAACACGAGAAAAAAAAATGCTGAAGCTCCGAGAGCTCCGATGATCCAATAACAGCCAACACCATATCGATACATACGCCCGGACACCCGGAGGAATGCTACAGGTGGCGGCAAAAGGAAAATGAGGACGAAAACAAATGGTTAGTGATTCCTCGGCCTACACGAAGCGAAACGATACCTTCGTGGTTTCATTACAAAAGGGACGGTGAAAGGTGCGTCCGCCGGGGGAGGGTGGGGTGTAACGTATCAACGACATGGCCTGTCCTGTCCGGTCATGCAGATAGATAAAAAGGTTCCGAAAAGTTGAGATACATATTGAAAGGAGCACCACCTTCAGGCAGGAAGCACACAATAGCGCCGTGTGTAAGTGAATGCCACCAACAACAAAAAAAAAGCAACAACAAGGAACAAGAAAATAGCGCCATCCGTGAAGACACGTAAACAACAGGCCACAACCTAATTACATACATTCATGTCAAATGGCTATCATGTTTCACTTTCAATTCACTTTGGCTACATTTTCATGGTAACATATTGGATACGAATCCTTTTATCAAAGATCGTCGTAGTTTCTCTCACCTCACCGGGACCTAGATGGCCGGTGGGCATAAACAGTGTGCCGCCATCTCGTTTATCGCGCCCATTTCACCTGACCAACCGACTGCCCTTTCGCGCGCCTCTCTCTCTCTGTCTCTCTTTTCCCGTGGTCCAGCTATCAATCCTTCCGTCACGTAGCAAATGGGGACAATGGTACAGCCAGGAAGGAAGAAAGTGGCCGGCGTGCGTACAACACACACGTGTGCGGAAGTGTAAGCGGATGGGAAAAGTTTTATTTTCCACACTCACTCGCACAACAAACTACAACACAAAACCACCACCATTATGCCAAACAATGGGTTTGTGATCCGTGTAGTGACCGATGTAAGGAGAGCCCCCAACAGGCATCGGCTTTGTATTACGGCTGGTTCCCCGTAAACAACGCTTTTGTGCATGGTGAACGGAGAGACAACAACACTCACGGACACACACACGCACAAACAGAAGCGACGTATTTAACACACCACCCACCAACTACTCCGAGGACAAAAGTTGACCGTTTGGACACCCGTTTTTTTTTTTGCTCTCCTGTGAGGACAGGAAAACCTCGGAGCATGCTTTGAAGCAAATTTCAAAAGCAAACTGCAAAGATGAAATCTTAAAGCGATCACAATCGACGACTACGATGGGTCGTTCGTCTGTTGATCAGGCTTAAAGAAGGTTTCGTCTACGTATACCGTGATGGGATGGGCATCGCCCCCGATGGTGGTTTGGCGAGCATTGCGTGCGATAGAAACACTTATTTCGGCAGAAGTCATATTTACGACGCTCGAGTGTAAACAAGCCGTAAACCGAACGAAGCCACGACGCGTGTGGATCAAGCGTGTGGACGAAAGTGGGGGAAAAAGAAAGAAAAGAAAGCACAAGAGAGAGAGAGAGGATGATAATTTACTCGTTTTGGTCCAGGACTATCCTGGAAAGGTAGTACATACGGGATGTGTACACACACACGCACACCCAAAGAAACATAGGACGACGGCTCAGGCGGTTTTGGAAAACCCAGAACAAGCGCTTCGTTCACTCTCGGGGGAATTTGACGGGAGATATAAGAGGATAACTTGGACAGTATCGAAATGTGCTGCTAAATTAATAGGACTACGCGCGAACGGAACGAGGAGTGTCCAACCATGGGGGATCATCAGTTGAAACGGTTGCCATTTTGATACAGGAAAGTTCATCAAAAATACATTTTTATATCGATGTATTAAACTTCATTTTTCGTTTAAATTGCTTTAATTCACAGATGCAGTTAACATACATAGCTCAAACAAAACGAACAAGCTATGAATATGTTTAACGTAATTATTTGTACGTCCTTTTTAGCATAATATAAACCAAAATACACAAGGAAATAACAACATACAGGATTTTTCAAATGTTAAGGCAAAGTCATCCACTCTTTTGGCAACAGCAGCAGATGTAACGTCCTCTACTGGTTTTCTTTTTTGTATATATTGTGTGCTGTAATGATGAGAAGTTGCACCATAACAAGAATCCAATTAATATCCTTTGGTAAACATGTCAGCTTGTTTACCTGTTTTCTTCTATTACAGTTTATCTTTGACACTGTTTTATCACAGTCTTTCGTATTTTCTTATACTTCCTTTTTTAAATATCAATTACATTTTGTGTACAATTTTCATTTGATTAGTTGCTCAGAGATTGATTCTGCTTTTTTTTGTTGGATATAACGGATAAATCTATCTTTTTCTTTAACTTTATATTTTTCATCGAAATAGCAAACTAATTGTTTTGTTCGTTTTGTTCTCAGGATAGGGGTATATTTTTTATTCCATCTTTTCCGTTTGACAAGAGATGGCTGTTTGTTGCCCTGTTCCTGATTTATCCCTGTTCGTCTCATATGTTTTTATAATATATCTTAATATGGATTGTTCTTGTATTTTTTCCTAATCATCTTCGATTATTCTGTTCGTGTTTGTGTAGTTTTGTAAAGTCAAGTATCATGTACCATTCTATCGTTGACTTTCGCAACTCTTTTGATAAAAGAAGTAAATATTATTTAAAAAAATAGATGTTGATATCAAAAACGACATTTATTGTACACTAAGCGGATGATGTGTCAATCAGAACACATTTTAACACAACAAAAAGTGGCCGCCCAAGTTCGATGTGGAACTCGATGTAGCATAAATACATCCTTTAAGAACACCAACAAATGTATCAATAATTTCTTGATATGTAGCTGCAATTTCTGACATATGAAGCTATTTTATATGAAACAGTTACTACCATTTCATGCCGTTACATGTGGAATCAGCTACAGTGGACATAAGAATTGGTGATGTAGTCCTTATCAACTAAAAACAATCGTGAAATCGACATGTAAACGCTGCAGCCATTTTAGACCGCCATGAACGAAATCATCATTCACCTTTTTGTTTATCTGTGCTTCGATACTAACCTCTGTATTCAGTGTGCAACATTATTTCATTTGCATACATGTGTTTGTGTTTCCAAATTAACAAACCTCACCATATTCCATTGCCACTTGCTGTGGGTGAATATCTTGCGCTGCTGTGAGCGCATAAGATACCTAACCATTTTCGGGATGAACAGCCACTTTTCACCGATTCATGCAACGGAGGCAGCCTGCAACAACGCTTTCTTGATGTCGCCCACACGGTGCCGTTCGAGCCCCGGCCATGATAACCAATCAATTCCTGGTTACCCCTGGCAGCTAATATCTGTTTCTCACAATCGAACCATTACGAAGCTCCGATTATTATTTCACCATCGGTTCCCACCGGGGCGACACGGGATACGGGGCCAGTCAGGTGCTGGCGGTGGATGTCTCGTCAACGTCATTATTCAGTGTGTCACATCATTATCGACCGAAAGGGCACCACCGTTGGGATCGTTTGGCGCGAGGCATTGGGAGCATCGCTTATTGCTTGCTCTGCCGCTACCGCTTAATAACGACAGTGATGGAAAAGGAAAGTGTCGGATAGGCGACGGCGACAAGGATTGCACAGGTTGATTGTGTAAAAGGACATACCGTGAAGGTAATACCCGGAGAGTGGGGAAAGGGGAACAACGATAGTTACGGTGGGGAAAAGCGAACAACACGGTTTGGGGATGTTACGGGAAATCGTTCCCATATACATCCTCTGGAGAAAGGTAACGAAGAAGAAGAAAAAAAAAACACACACACACAGAAACGAAAGGATAGTTCATTTTGTGTCAGACATTCGAGCTACATTCGGTTTCGGTTCGCTTCGTCTTCGTAACAGTGCTGCATGCGGAAAGAGGTCACGTTGGACGATACTTGTTATTCGCTTATTATGGAAAAGGTATCCGATGGAAGATAAAATAGCCATCGTTTGTTGAAATCCTCCTATTGGCACGAAGCTCCGTGCATCATGTAACCAGGAGCGCGTCTCGACCGGGCCCACCGTTGGGATCGTTTGGCGCGAGGCATTGGGAGCATCGCTTATTGCTTGCTCTGCCGCTACCGCTTAATAACGACAGTGATGGAAAAGGAAAGTGTCGGATAGGCGACGGCGACAAGGATTGCACAGGTTGATTGTGTAAAAGGACATACCGTGAAGGTAATACCCGGAGAGTGGGGAAAGGGGAACAACGATAGTTACGGCGGGGAAAAGCGAACAACACGGTTTGGGGATGTTACGGGAAATCGTTCCCATATACATTCTCTGGAGAAAGGTAACGAAGAAGAAGAAGAAAAAAACACACACACACAGAAGCGAAAGGATAGTTCATTTTGTGTCAGACATTCGAGCTACATTCGGTTTCGGTTCGCTTCGTCTTCGTAACAATGCTGCATGCGGAAAGAGGTCACGTTGGACGATACTTGTTATTCGCTTATTATGGAAAAGGTATCCGATGGAAGATAAAATAGCCATCGTTTGTTGAAATCCTCCTATTGGCACGAAGCTCCGTGCATCATGTAACCAGGAGCGCGTCTCGACCGGGCCGCGTTAACTATCCAATCGCTGCTTAGCCCATGTTTACAACGTATTAATAACATTTTCGACCAGATGAAGTGGAGGATTATACTGTAGCATGCAAACAGAATCAAAATAACAATGCTGTCCAGCTGTTTTCGACAATCTCTCTGAGGTTTGTTATCAGTTTTGAGCTTGGACTGATTGTTAAACATGATTTCTTCAAAGAAATTCAATTAAGAATTATTTATATATAAAGATCTAAAAAACAACACAATAACAAGAATAAAGCCAAATTAATTTTTTTAGTGTGCAAAACATACCAACACTAGAGCGATAAAACCAACAACATAAACGAAGAAACCGAATCATACACCTACAATATGAAACATTATTCCTCAAAATAACGACTTCATTCCGTTAAAAACGTTTCGCTTTTTTTTAGACGCCCCGTTACCGCCATTCTTTATAAATGTAAAAGTCAATCAAATGGAGCACCCACCACGGAGCAACAGATTTTAATGTCCTTTTCTACCAGAAAACAACAAAACACATACTTTGTCACAAGCACAGTGTACGCGCGAATCGTATCGAATCACGTTATTTCCCAGTAGATTGTGGAACTCAATTATAATTTTGCGTATCATGCCACAAACAACACGATTCGTTGCCATCCATCCATCATCCATGAGCCTAAAAACGCGCCACACATGACGACGACAATTGGGGGGCTCCTGTCTCACTCTTTGTAACATGTAATTGTAAATTGAGAGCATACATTGTTGAATATATTACGGAATTGATGGTGTGTATTGCTTTTTTGTTGCTGTTGTTGTTGCAACCAGCCAGATACGTTTGCTCGCGAAATGCGGTAACATAATCAAATGAGAATACACAATCATTTTCCAATTCCAAATTATGTAAAAAATAATATATTTTTCGACCTATTTTGGTTTACATTCCTTACGGATATACGGTGCGTTATTGTAAAGTGTTCAAAAACAATTTAAAATTTTACACAAAACAATAACAATCGTACCCAATTCAGTATTATAATCAAATACATAATTCAGTTATGAATGACATATGTCAAATAATGTTAAAGCTGCAATCAATTTTTAACTTAAATTCTTCTTCATCTCTGAGAATTAATATAGAATGATAATTATACGTCAATGCTGTAAACAAAACTTAAATAACTCATTATCAACTTTCAAAAATTAGATCAACGAATAGAATAACGTAAGAAAAACGCTAAGAGATACTTTTCACCGTATTAAAAATGCGCCTGATGATTATTTTTGTATATTTTCCAACATTGCAAGGAAAGTAAGAAGAAGAAAGGAACCAAAATAAAACCAATACAAACGACTACAGCACAGAGTTCATCATCGAAATTGAATTACAGTGTTTCTCACTTGATAATGCAAAGTTACCTATGATTTTTGCAAACGCTCCATACGAAATCGTATGTAGCGTTTGCAAAAATCATAGGTAACTTTGCATTATCAAGTGAGAAACACTGTAATGATGAAATCTCTCTTCAAAGTAATAAGTTTTATTATTAGCAAAAATACATGCTCATTTATTTTTTATTTTATTTTATGTATAGTATGACGGCTCATTTGTTTGTTTTTTGTTTTGTTTTTTTTTGTTTCATCAAGGACGAAAGAAGTCTAATAACTTAAAGTCTTTATAACCAAACAAACCAACCAACTAGAGATGTGTACACTGAGTAAGAGTGAGTGAGTGAGTTAAATACCGCAAGTAAAAGTATGGTTTCAAATCAGCAAAAAGAGTTTATTTCACTCTTTATACTAACTCACTCTTTATACTTACTCACTCACTCTCTGTGCCGATTTCTAACTCACTCTTTTCGGTTTATACTCACTCATTCACTCTTTTCGGTTTTAACTCACTCTTTTCATATTATAATTACTCTTTTCTAATACGAAAAGAGTGAGTTAAAACCGAAAAGAGTAGTTATAGTATGAAAAGAGTGAGTATAAACCGAAAAGAGTGAGTTAGAAGTCGGAACAGAGAGTGAGTTAGTGAGTGAGTGAGTGAGTAAGCATAAACCGAAAAGAGTGAGTTAGAAGTCGGCACAGAGAGTCATTATTAACAGGATATTAAATTTTGTTTAGAAAATTATTTTTTAATGAATCTTTAAAGAGTCAGTTAAGGATTTAAATCGTTATAGTTACTCTTTTACTCTGATTTAAATCACTGAAAAGAGTGAGTTTTCTCATCTCTACAACCAACCTCAAAGTTTTAGGTAAATTGTTCAGTATATCATTGGTTTCTAGTACGCTTTTCTAATGTGCTATGCCATTTACACTTCAATAATAAAATTGCAAAAAGAAAAACGTCAATTAGAACGTCTTTATTATAAAAATATCAATAAAACGATCACGTTAAATGAGCTCGTACTCAACTGATTTAGAGAATAATTACCAGAGTCTCGATTGTACATGGTTGGCGTGAATCCGCAGCTTAAAACGTATGGGATTTCATCATATAACCACCGAAAGGATAGAAGTTCAATAAGACATGACAATTGATATTATCAGTAAAAAAAACTTTGCAATTTCACCATGAAATGTTTTCTTGCTATATTATCAGAATATTTGTCTCATTACTTTGTGAAAAGATTGGTTTTATTTGAATTGTACTCCAATTGGCATATTGTACAGGAATTACAAATAATCAACCACCAGAAACGGCAAGCCAAAACCGGGAATGGTTGCAAACCCATATAAGATATATTTACTTTAAAATGAGCACTGGTGGTATACAACCCAGCGATTACATAGATCCCAGAAAACTTAAGATCTAAATGGTACTGTTAGTAACTCAACAAACAAATCAACATTAATCAATTCTAGCTTTATATATTAAAAGACATCCTGTAGATGAATTATTTCAAAAACTTTCACATTTTCCCCATTCCGTGCTATTTAAGGCACGGGTACGTAGCGTACTCTTCAAACCACGCTTGATATCAGCCACATAGAATAAATCATAAATCAAATCAAACACTCACCTATAAACACAAATATCTGATGATGGGAGTAGCGCAGCAGCATCGATATGGAAATGGTCTAAAATGAAAAATATGGAAACCCGTTTTACACCACTCACACTCAAATTCGAAAGAACTCCACTACTTACGAAAAGAACCATTATGAAAAATGCCGCCGTATACGATCCACGGCCCATCCACCAAACCGACACAAATCGGAAGTGTTCACCGGTGATGACATTGCGCAGATAGCCCTTATTATCTTCCTGTTCGGCCAGCACCTTTACCGAAGCCATCAAGATATCATCGTACCCGAGAAAGTGTTTCAAAATGAGCCGGCTAAATGAATCACCGAAACACTTGTTCACCTGCGGATCGAGCCGTACGACCGCGACGGGAATATTCAACCGTTGGCGTGTGGCGGCCGAAAGGCGCAGAAACCCATATTCGAGCGAATATTCTACGATGTATTGGTCTGCTGATAGTACTGGAAGGAAAACCGAAAAAGGTGTATCATAACAATGCCACCGTAAGATAAATGTTTTACCAACAAAGCTTTACTTACCAGCATTACGAAGCTTTTCCATTACCGGTACATCGGACTTGAGCTCCTCGCCACCGGCCATAGTCGCGAGAGAATCGAGCGATTTCAGTATTGTTTCGTTGGTGTAAACTACCACATTATCCGGCGGAGGCTGATCCTCTGCCGAGCTTTGTTCCATGGCCACCGTAACCGTGTCGGATTCTTTCCTGACAACTGCGTCCGGTTCTTTCGCATCAATTTCTCCGCCACCCGAGAACGGTGTACTGTTTATGGTGACTCCGGTAGAAAATAGACCCGATGTCATCGGTTCATGGCCGTACGGTGCCTTTTCGCTCGGTGCCGGACTGCTGTTGGCGTAGCTGTGCTGCAGCAGCGCGTCCGCACCGTTTTGATTGTGTTCCTCTTCGTGGGGTAGCGTCGTGGATGGGTCGATACTGATCATTCCGTTTTTGAGCGTGTTCCGCAACACATTCACATCACCCTCGTCCAGAATCTCCGACGGCATGGGTTTGGTCGAGTCGTACTCACTTTGGCTAAGGCTTGCAATTTCCACACTACGCCACAAAACGGGACAAAAAACGACAGTATGCTTATGGTGACCGCACATGGACATGGATTATCATATGGACACCTTACCGAAGGATTCCATCGCGTGGCCAATCGTTTTTCACGTGCTCCAGGCACGTGGTAGGCGTTTGCGAAAAGCGAACATGGATGTAGGCAAGGATGAAAAACGCCGTCAAGGCTTTCAGCAGCATCATTAGCTCGATCGCACGCCGGACCGGTCTGCAATCGGAAAAGGGGAAACGCACACATTACCGAACAATGTCACCAACCGTGTGAAGATACCCCATTTTTCCTTCACTTCCGTGGAATTTCCATGCCACTGGCTTGACGTCAACTTCCCTACCCACATGCGAACGAAACGCCGGCTCAAATTAATGCAACCTCGTGCGGTATAATCAAATATGCACACACAAATGATCGGTCGAAACAAACGCTAATCGCACCGAACTGGTGTGCGACTCGCTATCGTCTCTCTGCGTCGTCGTCGTCGGTTGTCCTTCACAACGCTAATGGGCCGGAACAAAAATATACCGTCACTGGCAGTGTTTCCGCTTACCGTGGTATGGTCTGCGCGTAAGCGATGGCCGTCTTGAAGAAAAGTGCGTGAAACAGTCGATCGCGTACATTGATCAGCGGATTCTGAGCAGGGAGGGAAAAAAAAGGTTGAAAAGCAGTTGTAAACAAACGGTCGCACTGGTACCGCATCCGGACGGAACGCTCACCTGAACATTGTTTCGTGGACGGGCGGGATTTATCAGCGGTGCGCCGGGAATTGGATTGTTTTCGGGATTTACATCCGGCGGCAGCGCGTTCGGTTCTGCCATTCTGTACTGCCGGATGTCCTCAGCCAAAGCACACCGAAGGAGGCTTTTTTATCAAACTTTGTCGCAATTGTCGTACGATGTGGTAATAGTGGATTCTCTTATCACTAGCCCGATCGTGATTGTGACGAAATCGCTTGATATCTATTTATGCGGCACCTGGAACAAAGACAAAAACACGGGATTGATATCATCCGGATGAAGTAGTGGCGAGTGAATGATTTGGCATAAATTGTGGGGAGTTTTGTTTTGGTTCTACACATCAGCAGGTTCAGTGCAACAACAAGCGCCACCGAATGCATGCAGGACGGCATCTAAATTATGTCCGATAATCGCTGTCACCGTTCGAAAGCGTTTGAGTAAAACTGTTTCCTTTCTTTTCACGAATAAGTTTGAGAATCTTTCGATAATCATTCTGATGCAATTGCAGCAACTACTCCACCGTTTACTACGCCAAAGAACCAATCCGCACACACACACATACAGCCACGCACAACCACATACACATGGGGCTCTACTTTGCACACTCGATCGATGTTTTTCTGCGACCCGCGCGCGCGCCTGCATACACAGCCCCCGCACGTACTGACCAAAAGGCTGCCCTGGACAAGTTCTTGAGCAACGTCGCGTGTCCACCACAATAACAACAGTATGCGCGCGGTGCACGGATGACCGCTTCGGTGACCTGCAGTCAGTCGCCACCTTGCAACTACTTTTACGCTGGTTTTTCACTGTTTTTTTTCTGATGCTACGTTTCTTCGTCGTCCCCACACAGTTTGTTTTGCCTTGCAGGAGATACGAAGACCACGGGTACGCTAGCAGTAAGTAGTGGTGCAGTGGTGATGACTTTTTTCCCCCCGTGGGCTCGTTCGTGTGGGCTTGTGTGGTCGGATGATGATGTACAAGTTCGGTACAGGTGTTTGCGTTGATGCCCTTACCTGCTGAAGACGGCTGCACCATTCGCAACCAGGTGATGGGACTTTTCCCCCGTACCGATAGCACTACTAATTTACTGTAGATTTACTTAGGTTGCTTACGAAAAGTTGTTTTTGCTTTGTGTTTTTCATGTGTTGTTTTCTTTTATTTTTTCGCAAACGAAACGTCACTCTACGCAGCGTAGTGATGGGTGGTGAATCCGTGCGATCCGCGGGAACAGTACGTTCTTTGCGGATCGGATTGGGTTTGTTTTGATTTGCGTAGCAAGCAAATATGAAAAATTCGATAATTTTACCATGTTTAATTAAGAAAAAACGAGTAAATCATGACAATTTAAACATCTCAATACGATTTGTTGTTTTCAAAGAATTATTATACTCGAAAATAGTGACATCCATTTGAAATCCAAACAAAACTTGAAAGCTCCGAACGGTAATCGCCGCTCAGTCAAAAGCAAATATTTTTTAGAAATTCATTGAAATGGTTTAATCTTTATTTACCTATTGTTTGTGTTGCAAGCGATTGAATCAATTACATACATAACAAAATAAATCCCGATAATTTCGATATATCAACAAAAATTACACTTTATATAGTTACCACAGCTTATCAGAATTACCACAGTACATCAATTTTACAAGAGTCCTAGACATACATGCGAAAAGGCGAGCTTTTATAGCAGACTTAAAAAATCTTCGTAATTTTTTGATTATTGCAGGTAAAAAAGAGGTCCTATATGCTACAAAAGTGTAAAAGGATATATGCAAATCTCACTAAATTAATGAAGCCCAAATTACATAGAAATACGAAATCATATTTCAATGTGATAGTTTTGTTTTGAATGATTTACGAGATATTAAAAAGTCACGAAATATGTAGATATGGATTAATTTCAAATAACCATTAACCAATTTTGAATTTTCGACAGGCATCTCTTCTCTTTTTTTTTGGTATCCGAGGAGGAGATCTTCATAGAAACCCATGGGACCACCGATTGGGTACTGCCGGATACGACCGACTAAAACATTCCCACCAACGAGGCTATAACATTGGAAATGAATGGTTTAGACGAATTTTTGCATGGGCAACTCGTCACGACGTCGCGCTGTGACAACTTGATGAGGGTTGTCGGACGTCTTAGCTTCACGATCACCATTGGTCACCGAAGAGCTAATGAGACTCTTCCAGTTTCCAACGGTGATCTACTGTCTGTCGCGATAGCATGCTGTTCCAGGAAGATCATAGCTACCGCTACAGTATGAAGCCGGGATCACCATTAATGATATGGTTCTTCCGGCTGACATCTTGCTGAGCCCCTGGATCGGTCTCAGCCATACCTCTGTCGATGCGAATACGTCGCTGTTGTAGGCGGGAAAGAACAACTCTGATGGTCTCTGCTATGACGCGCCAGTTGTTTCGGCTGGAGCACATCAGGTGGATGATGTTCCCCACAATCACTTCTTCTCCCACCTGACAGTTCATACGTCGTCTCACGGCGATGAAGCGAGGGCACTCAAACATCACGTGCTCTGGTGTCTCTCTTAGATCTGGACACTATGGACAATGTGCCTCCTGAATGAGGTTCATCCGCTCAAGGTAATCCTGGAAGAAGCCGTGTCCTCGTCATTTTTCACTACACAAAAAATTCAACTTCAAAAAAAGGACGAGATGTCCAGGACGTCACTTCCGGGATGAGCTGACGAGTCCAGGCGCCATGAGCAGACTCCTGACATTCCTGTTGCCACTGATGAAGAGAGATCATTCTTTCAGCCATGGCATTTCTTCCCTTACGATCATCTGGGTGCCCAAAAAGCTTAAGGCAGCACGGCATAGCACGTAGACAGAGTATGTGGTACATGGATGAGTGTCTTTGAGGAACCAAGAAGTCTTGGGTCGACGGCACCTCTGGAGATTGTGCGCTCTTTCGAATGATACCTCGACTCCGGTCTAAGACCTTCACTAGAAACAGGACTTTCCATTCGAAGGATGGAACTACACCCAACTAAACGGACGAGTGCCATAGTCGAGCCTAGGATTATCCCGTCTAAGGGTCCTCGTGTCAGAAACCTCGCCCCGTATTGGAGACTTCAACGAAAGGGCCAAGTTGCAAGAAAAACCGCGACAGATACCTCAATGTCCTTTCCAAAATCCAAATAATAATTTCTCAATATTTGTTCCACATACAAACCGGCCAAACCTGATCCATACCATTATTTTTAAACAGACTGCTCTTATTTCATTCGCGTGTTTATTAGACAAAAAAGAAATGTTTTCCGATACACATAATTTCTTCAGCACATTTGCTATGTATTCAGTACTGTTTGTTGGTGCATCGGTGCAACCGTTTGTCCCTCTCTTACACAAACCCATCTGTTTTCCTTATTTCTTATACATCCTCTTGCTCCTTTTTTGCAGCACAATCTTAGTTTATTTTAAGCTAAATCTCTCATGTTCTGCTCGGGTTTTTTTTTGTTCGGTTTTGTTAAATATTTTCATCTGATAAAACACTCAAGCATATTTCCTTCGCTATTCTTTTCTGGACTGCAAACCAAAACCGAATCCTTTTCACACGCACACACACAGTCACACACATACATACATACATTCGTACTGACTGAATGAAACGGCTGATGGGGCGGCACAATTAGTTTCTCACAATTCGATGAACATATTGCTTCGGTGCTTCTAACTACGAACGTGCAAGTTTTCCGGTTTTGGTATAATGGTTTTTTATTCTTCTATGTAATGTCCAACTGTTGTTAGTACTTAACGTAAAAGCATCCATTGAAAGCAAAGTGAGAAAGAAACGCGATACTTTAAATTAAATCCACACGCAATGATATGCTTTTTATTATCTCGTTTGAAGCTACTGTCCAGTCCAATTTCATTCCATTGGCCATGCGAGCGAAACACGATTTTTCGTCTTGAAGCCATTTTGACCGAGCAGCAGCAGCCCTTTACTGTCACACATCGTTTACAAACACAATACATAAATGTATATTCATAGAGAGACTGTTGTATATAAGCAGGTTGTTTTTGTATTGTTTATGCCTTTGTGCTCCACCCATTTCCGGCGGTTAGTAAAGGCTTTTAGCTTTTCTTGTTTTTCGGTTTTTTGTCTTTGTTTTCCTTTTGTTTTTAGTATTTTTTAGCAGCGCTTTTGCTTTCATAAAATCCGTTTTTTTCGTGTGCCGGAATGCAAGGTGACAAATAATTGGTTTTTGTTTGGTTGGAGTGTATGTTTTGGTTTGTATCTAGCGTTATTTACAATACAGGCGATAGGGGATTTTTTTAGCTTTCTCTTGTTTAATGTACGAAATTCTCGCTTCTTTTCTTTGTTTTATCTTTTTGTTTTTGCTCCTTTTATACCGCTTTTGTCGTGTTTTCATCCGTTTACATTGCATTTGCGTTCTGTATTGCCGTTTAACGCTTAGCGCTTTCATTTAGTGATCTGGTTTTAACTAGCTTTTTTTAGGTTTTTGTTTTTCTGTCTGTTTTCTTTTACTTCTCATTTCTCTTAACCTTAAGCATGTTATTCGGCTAGCAACATGTCTCTTTTATGTCTTCTTTGTAGTATAAAAAACCCCTTTAGCTATAGGTTGTTCTTGTTTCATTCAGATCTCTTTTTCTTATTTAGTCGATTTTTATATTTTTTTATGATCGGGTTTTCATTTTTTTTTTTACAAGCATTAATTGTACGCCATTATGATTTTGTTTTTGCACTAAAATTTTTACACACAAACACATACGCTCACACATATTAATGGTGGTTTGCGTAATTTTTTTCTTTACATCAGCACATAGCACAGCAATGTTTACTACTCCAGTTGAAATCTTCTATTGTTTTCACACACACATACGTTTGTTACAAACAAACAAACATATAATTTGTTTCCTTTTTTTTTCTTCGAAATTGAACTATTTACACAACAAAATTTAAGTATCCTCTTTTAATTTCACTTTTTTCGCTTTTCATTTTGCTTTATTTTCGATAGTTTTGTGGTTTTGCTTGTTAAAAAAAAGCATTTCAGTTCTATGCACAAACACACTCACTCTTTCTCACCCTCTCTTTCTTGTTTCACATACACGTCCTCGCATACATGCACACACACACAGTTAATTATTTCTTTTCTATTTTTAAGTGTTTTTGTTATTATCAGGCATAAAGCAGGTTAAACAATTTAATATTTAATCGAATTGATTAGAGAATGGAATACGGTTTTAAGTAACTTATCCCTATTTGACGACGAAACTAGAGCGGATAATTGTTTTTAATCCAACGAATCTTCTCTACCTTCAGTGGGATGTGTTTAAAGCACTGTTTTCTTATGTTTGACGCAATATGTTATGTCTTTTATAGTTATTAAACCAATCATGAAATGAATACGAACCGTTCTTACGCATTATGTTTTATTTTTCTTGCCTTACAATCTTTCCTTAAATGCAAAACATAAATCAAAATTGTTGTTTTCCATCAACTTCAAGCCATTGCCATTTGGTTCACTGATATGATGAAGTTTCTGTTTTATTGTTCTTCTTCGTATGCACTTGCAAATTGCTTTCTTTTTTTTTGCTTGTTAGGATGTTTTGTAATTAAGGTATGATACCTTAATTGATTAACCTAATGGGAGTGAGACATTCCCACTTTTTGTTCTTCTTGTTAAGTTCGTTGCAGGCAAAGGCAAAGAAAAGAATTGACGAATTTTGATTGCTGTTTACGTTCGCGTTCGAGAGGATAGGATGACGAGGACAGACGATTTAGCAAAAGATGAGAGGATGATTGTTTATTCTACTCCGGCTTATTTGATTTTATTCTACAGGGTACGAGAAAAGTGATTCATTTCCTTATAATGAAATTAAAATATACAAAAATAAGGTAAAGAAATGTGTTTGATAAATAAACAGGATGAAATATTAAATTAATGAACTTTGTAGTCCTTGACACAGTAGTTAATATGTCTGAAAACAACATTGATTGACTTTTTCCTATTCAAATTAAGCTTAACCTTATCTGCCCTTTGTGACAAACTCCTGCTTACTTCATTGTCTAGTCTGCTTGCATTCCTATGGTTAAAACTTGATATACACACTCCAACAGCTGCTCTCGATCGAATAAATTGGTTGGCACGTCCCCACCAGAAGACCTGGCTTTCCACCTATCCCCCATAGCACTCCCCTATCGTCTGAAAACCCTTTTTTTAATTAAATCTAACCTTCGTGCGATCGTGCGGCTAAACTTTGCCCCAAAAGCCCAACCCAGCGCTTGAAATAGATAGAACGCTGCCATCGAACGATAATAAATCACATTTCACATCCTTCGAGCGCGTGAAAGCCTTTTTCGAACACGAGCGAACCGAGCGGCCCGCTTTTCCCGTAACGGAATGAAAAACCCCACCGTTAATAATGGACCGGTTCATACGTGCGTATAAATTTTGTCTTAATTTATAGCTGCTTCAACGGTACGCTGCACCACAATGGGAAGGTACCCAGGTCATTGTTTATAGATTGAACCGCGTGTGCACAAGGCTACGATGGTGGTGATTGTTTCCACGAATTTCCCTGACGACTTAAGCAGTTTATTTTTGTGGGTTGCTTTCGGGCAGTTTCTATGAAAGTTTGTCCAAACAAAATGCGTCCCAGAGAAAGGTTCTTACTATCGTTTCCAAGAAATATCGAACGCGATATGGAAGGTGAGTTGAGCTTCATTTCCTGTAATACTATCGATTCCTGGCTGCTCTGGCTCTTTGCATACCTAATCCCAATCGATCATGAAGCAGAAGTATAAAGCGTTGTATTGCATTTTCTTGTTGGCTGCTTGAAGCGTCCGCAAACTTTCGCCCTATTATGTGCATCACTACCATTATCCCGACTAACTTGTCCCATCAATCCATATAAGTATTAGCACACAAACTTTTGGCCAACTTTCCAGCGAAAGCCATATTCTCCAGAGAGAGAACGAGAGTGAGCTAGAGAACAAATTGTACCTCTCATTTTCCTCGTGTCTACCGTCCTAGAACGGTTTGCACTTTAATATGGTTCCCGGTTTTTTCCGGTTTAGAAAAAAAAACAGTCAACCGTTATCTGGGTTACAGCACCTCGTAAACGTAAGTTTTTTAATCCGAATCAGTTAATCCATGAATTCAAAATAGCAGCAAGTCAATTTGATGCAAACTCGGCGCCACGGCGCGGGTATCACACAACTTTTAAGCCTCCTTCGGAAAGCTGTTTTGTTTCCTGTAAATGGGGTGGGGGGCTGTAATGGAGGCTGGGAGGGAATGGAAAGTGGCCTTCTCCACTATCTCTCTTTTATGCTAAAAACTCTACCACTCCCCAGTGAACTAGGTGCGTGGTCGTCAAACTCATTTTCGATCGCTTTTGCCTTCACCGTACTCAGGATGAAGTCGGTGGAGAAAGTAGTACACCAGGCTCAAGGTTGATTAGATTGCGTTATCTAGCTGGCTGGAAGGGATGTGCAAAGGAAGGTAGAGAGCAAGTTTTTGCTCTACTCTATAAAATAGCCTCGAATGGCTAGAAAAACGAGAGCGAGAATGCAGAAACAGAGCAGAACAATGAAACTGACCAGGCGCCTCCATGGAAAAGTGAATTTCGGTTCGTTCTATTTTTGCCGGCCCGAGAGCCGGGGAAGATTAAAAATTATAATGCTCACTTATGAAAATTTTTATGTTCCAAGCCCGGCGTTGGAATATTGGAAAAGTTTTGCAAATGCATTAAACTTGTGGTTCAAAACGGGGCGCTCTACCGAACAAACCACCGTTCATTTCTAGTTGTTTAAGCACTTTAAGACACTTTCTTATCAACCGTGTGCGAAAGCCTTGTTTCGGCAGACAGGTGCAAAACCACAATCGATGTCTACAGCACAGACGTTTGCTGCGTCCGGTTTGTGCTTGATAAATTACACGTTACGCTGACAGCTGTCCGTTGTCACGCGACTGTGTGTGTGTTACGAACAAGCGTTCGCTCCTGCTCGCTTGATTCACGTTGAATGCATTGTTTTCTTTTGGCTAGTGATGAAGATAACAACAAGGTACGTCCGGTGTACTTTTTCTATCGGGCTGCAGAATATTGTTTTCCTCGTTCCTTTTGTTGCTTCGTGTTTTTCCTTTTCCGATTTCCACCCGTTCGATTGCTAACGATAATCGATGTGTGGTGGTTGACGTATTAAGGGATGGCATGTTGTGTTCGTGTAAATGTGTGTGTTTTTGATGTACAAAAAGAATACCCAGCCCGATGTTTGCACGTGGGCGTTGATGTAATATCCAGTTCTGTTTTCCGTCAAAAATTCACCCACCATTTAGAACACGGGTTTTGGATGGCAAAATCGAAAAAAGCCTTCTTAACCGCTTGGAAGGTCAATTTTGTAAGAAGTTCATCATTACAATGTCACATGTAAAAAAAGAAACAGAAAAGATGACGGTTTTCCAGTGCAGAAAAAATTAATATTTAACCCACGCGAGTTACATTGATTACACTGATCAGAAGCTTTCCTTCATCTCATTTATCGAAGTCTTCATTTATGATTACCAAGAATCTGTATTTGCAGTACTAGTATGATGAGAGTTGTACTGAGTTTAAGGCCATCAAAAAATCTACCATATGATCACATTAAATAATCAATTTATAATGATTTGAAAGCTGAAGATAAAAATAACAATAAGTCGGGTACATTAGAACATTGGATCTGAATGTTGTATATGCTATGATGACAACCAAATGTGATTACAGCATAGAGCAGCATTAGAAGAATTCTGATCGGAGCGGCCAACAGTATCATATGCTACATGATCTCAAGAACTCATTGGACTTAGTAAATTTATTTTACCGACATCGGCTAGATTCGCTTACAAATGGATACACTGTAGAATAATGCCCATTTCCATCCATTATCAAAGAAGATGCGAAATAAATCGAATAACACACTACTTTATACAAGACGTTTCTGCGTCATTTGACAGGACCATAAAACTGTTGGCCAACTAAGATGATTCTAACTCTATGGCTCTGCAACCACGAGAGGTCTCGACCTGCCATTTATGGCTATCTAGGACCTAGTTTTACTCTTAGCTGGATAGATAGGTCTGCGTACGGGGAAACAGGGAACTGAAATACTTACGATGCAACAATATTTTTGATCTTTATTATTCTCCAAGAGTAGATCAAAGATGATAACTCTATACATCCTAGGATAATAGTTCACATATGTAAAAGATACTAGCCAAAAGAGCTGGTGCAATTTTCATTGTTACCCTTGGAGAGGAGACTTGGTAGAAAATGATATTAATTCCATATGTACGGAAGGATAATGTTTAAATGAGTGAACTGTCATGATATTGTATAAACGTGATCCACAGAACAGTATCAGAAGAATCTTGATAGGAGTAGCCTGCAGTACCATAGGTTACATTGCGTCCGATTTTCTTTTGAATCTTTTTTAACTATAGGCATTAAAAGAGCCATGATTTAAACTGGCTTACGAATAGGCCGAAATCGATAATGACGATCAATAACTAGAGTAGATGTCCGAAGGAGATGTAAGGAAAAGCCGACTACGCCTCGGATACAATCTGAGATGAAACAGATCGACACAGTCTAAGATGCGTGGGATCCAACAGTATGATTGATCCCTCTCTCTCTCTCCCTCTCTCTCTCTCTCTCTCTCTCTCTCTCTCTCTCTCTCTCTCTCTTGATTGACAACGACAACATTAGACATTCACACAGGATAACAGCTCACTTATGAAGCAGGGAAAACGTTTTCGGGAAGAATGTTGGTTCCATCTTTGCGGAAGGACAATGTTTGATCTGTCATAATGTCGGATAAACGTGTCCCAGAAGAATCCTGATAGGATCGGTCAACAGTGTCTTATGCTGTTGATGGTCTGTTTGTCTCTAGAATTTATTACCAGATATTTTACATCTTAAATCCTAGTCCATCAGAAAGGACTAATCAACTTGTGTATTTAAAAAAACCAATACAATCGAAAGGATGTCTGTCTGACTTAAGCTAATTAGCAAGAATCGCAGTATTGGAAATTAGTTTATAAAAGATAAATATTCGGAAATCAAATGTATAATAAAAGCACAAAGATAACCAAAGAGGAAATGATCACTTTTGACTTACCTTCACCACTTTCCCGAGCAAACAGTCCTCTTCCAACGTCCATTCATCCCGTTCGTGCGCACTTTCGCTTGACATGTACAAAAATTGTTACGTTCTAAAATCGGTGTACGTGCTTATACGTCACTAACACTCATATGTTGTTTCTTTTTTGCGCCATTTCTTGTTGTTCATTCAACATCGCATTCTTTCGTTCGTTCATTCGTTCTTTAACCCATTCCTGGTTAATGCTAATGGTTGGTTTTCTTTGTTGTTTCGTTTCTGTTTCGCATTCACATTCATCCCATTTTCATACACGCACACGCACGTTTCGGTCTGCAAGTGGTAATTGTTTTCTTTATTTTTTCTCACTTTCTGATTCGTTTTTTTTTTCGTTTCATCCTACATACACACACACTCACATACACGCTTGTTTATTCCTACGCCAGCTTTTGTTTGTTTACAATTGGTTTTAGTGTGTGTGTGTTTGTATGTTTGTTTCGTTAATAAATATGATTTTCGCTTGTCTTTTCTATACACAGAGAAATTAACTAATCGCTCGTATTCTCAACTTTTGTTTTATCTTCTGTTTCGTTTTCCTGCTCTTTGTTTTAGCTTGTGGACGTTTCGTGTTACGTGTTACGTGTAAGTGTATGTGTGTTTGTTTTCTTATATACTTACTTCGCTAGCAACTTATTACTTCACTTTGGTTTGTTTAGCTTTCCTATTTGTTGTTCGTGTGTATTTCAGTTTTTTTTTGTTAATATTTACCTTTGTTTAGCCTATAACCTATCAGTTTGGTGCAAACATTCCCGTCTATACACCATTGTCAGCGACGATGACCGACGACCTGCTCTTGGTGGGATGCCGTGGTGATACTACGCTACGCTCCACAGGCCACATTGACCACCTGGCAAACGGAACCGAAAACAAAACAAAAAAACACATAGACGGGAGCATCTAGGGACGGACGACGGTAGGCACCTAGGACATCTACCTTCATGGGGCGCCCGGTTCGACGTTGTGTGCCGTGCCCAGTATCGTCGCGTCAAAGTTCAACCGCAGCTCGCCGGCCAGTATCAGCTCCGAGATGCAGCCCACCATACCGGTTCGGTACCTTTGGCGGGTGTAATGAGCCGCCGCCGGTAGTCCACCTGGGCGTGATGCAAATATATTAAATATTCAAATTAGTTAATTTCGAATTGTCCTGTGGAAAGGAGGGCTTGCAGTGGGGAGTGGGATAAAGCGTGGGAAAACAATTCGAATGACAGTCGAAGGGTTGGTATGAATGTGTGTGTGATTGCGGTCGCTTTGCGAGCACTCTGCCTTACAAAACCCCATTTTGTATCGTTGAATATCCGACTCACAGCGGACAGTTTTCCCGCCAGCCTGCGATAGGGATATTCAGATTGAATTCCAGCACCAGATGGTTACGCTGAAATGGCACAAACCCCAAACGATACGATGCCCAAAATCCAAAAAAGTGCAAAGATTTTATGTAAATCCGAGCACACGGCACGGCACAGTTGTCCAACACTTGTCACGACCCGCACGGAGGTCGCATCCGGCCAATCGGCATACACATATTCTATTCTGTGGGAATGTTGGACAACTGGTTCGATGCAGGGCCGATGGGGGTGTCTACGAAGGGCAATTGAATTGAATCCATTCGAAATTTGGACTATTGCAACAGTTGCCAGATTAGAGCCAACACCCGTTTTGCTCTCGGTGTACGGTAGTAGCAGTGGAAATCAATTTCGAGGTTGAAAAATTAAGAGATTAAAACGGTTTGGTCAAAATCATGCAAACGAGTGAGGATACCTTGTGTGAGTCGATTGAATGTAATATGACATAGACTGTTGAGATATTGAAGGGAATTGAAAGATTAGTATTAGTTGATACTCTAGGTAATGAATATTATCTACATTTATTTTTAAATTTTAAGGACTTTTGTAGATAATCGAGAAAAATAAAACATTGCTATCAATATCGTTCAACATTCAAAGAACCCATTTCCCATTTATTGTCTATCCTAAAGTAACCTCAAGATACTGCCATGTTTCGAAGGTTAGCAAGGCCTCTTCCTATCTCAAGGACGTATGTTGCTCTTGGCAGTTAAGAAAATTATCCCATGCCCATCCCATTACGCAAAAACATTTCAATCCCTTCCTTTCGCAACCCTCGCCACCAACCCGCCAGACACAGCAAACGGGACCCGAACGGGATTATATTATGTTGGACGAGTTAATTAATAACAAAATTAGTTCTTCGGCTCCGATACAACAAACGGGGCTGGGTGGTTTGATTAGTTCCGTTGTTGGAAAATTAGTGAATCCCGGTTCGAACATACCATAAGCGTTCGATGTGTTCCAAAAACCGGGCACCAAATGCACGTTCACGTACGGTTCAAGCACAAACACACGCATACATCCTCCAAACCCTAGAGCACCCCCGGATCGGAATATCACAATTTGAATTTCAATATTCTGTGTCACAAAAGGGGTCGGCGAGTTTTGGATGCCTTCCGTTTTGGTGTACGTGACGGTGATGGTTTTCCGGATGTCGGAAACAAAAACCAGCGCTAGTTACTATGTACGGCGGTGGCACGATACCAGGGGGTGACTTTTGACAGCGTCAGATTAGCGTGCACTGGAGTCACAGATTGCATACGTGTTTTTGCTACAGTTGATTTTTAACGAGTGCAACCTCATGCTTAAGGGATCTATTCGCAGCAACACGCACATTAGCTTAAATCTGTCAATGGAAGAAACATTCCAACGATGGCAATTTGGTGTTCAACGCAAATGAACCATTCCGTTCAATTACGACGATCTCGACGAATGCAATTGCAATCAATTATATGATGATGTATGCCTGTTCCGGGAACAATGGTAGGTTCGCGTGTGTTAACACACGAGTTTAATGAAATAAATGTTACGGAACGGAAATTTATTTAGATCTTCCTGCAACGAACCGGGTATTGATGATTTAATACACGTTGAAGTTGACGTCAGTGGCAACGGTGCGATAGTTAGGATATGTTAATCAAAAAGCAATCAAGTTTGGTGATTGGTTTTGTCGGGGTGAGTGGCTAGTATTGGAATACATTATTTATTGCAATGAACTTCCACTTTATTTAGATATGATTGATGAAAATTTGATAATATTTTGAAAGATTTTGCTAAGCAAATGGTACAGCTTTTATTGGATTTATTTGTCAACTCTATCAAGATAAGATAAGGAGTGCCAAAAGTGCTGACAATTCGAATACTTAGATTATAGTTAGTTAATTTATGTCCGGCTTTTACTTCTTGTCTTAAGCCAAGGAAGAAAACTATCTACCACGAACAGAATATTTCATCTTGTGTTATGGACGTGCGGAATTGTGTAACGGTCCAACCTGTAGCGATCGGTCGGGCTCTCACCAGCTGGAGCTCAGCAGGCCCGAAGAGCCACTCATACACGATCGTTACCGCGCTCAGAAGGACATTTAGGAAAGGCTCTCTCTGGATCTAGCCGCCGAGCGGGGCGGTCACGTCTCATACACAAATGTAGTAAAAGTAACGTTGTAATAAAATCGTAAATGTAATCAAGAACATAAAAGTGGCGACGAGGAAAAAGAGAAACACCGTTTAAGTGATGTTATCGTTTCGTTTTTTTAAAGTGCTGACCAAATTTTAATTCGTTTTTGTTCGTTATTACCAGTGTCCCGCTCGTGCAAATACACTCACACAATTGCGCCACCACGTCCCAAGAAGCGTAAGATGAACTCTGCTGACCCGACGATGGATTTATCTACGGAGGAGGAACAAAGACGTGCATCTTTAAGCCGATCCGGCGAGTACAGTTCAGCGGCCCAGCATCACGGAATTTCGCCGCACCTGCACGTTCCTTCCGTGTACGAAACGGCTTCGCATAGCCACGTGTCCCTGAACGGGCACGCTCATCCGCCATCGCAATCGCGACCGACGCCAGTTCAGCAGATACCACCGCCATCGCAGCAAGTGCCACCGCCATTGCAAATCGGATCAACTGCATTGGATAACGCCGTCTTACTACAAACGCTGCAGGTGATGCAGCAGCAAATGTCGCAGCAACAGCAGCTGATAAGCAAAATAATGATGCAGCAACAAAACCAGCCCGCCGGTACGCCGATTTTTCAACAGGAGCAAGCGACAGAAGCTTTAGCAAATTCGATAGCGGAATTCCGATTCGATCCCGAAGCTGGCATCACATTTAGAACATGGTTTTCCCGTTACGAGGAGCTGTTCAACGAAGATGCCTGTCGACTCGACGATGCAGCGAAAGTGCGACTGTTGTTAAGGAAGCTAGGTGCAGCGGAGCATAATCGCTACATCTCGTTCATCCTTCCTAGTCGCACGAGTGATTTTACATTCACCAGTACGATCGCCAAACTCACCGTGTTATTCGACGTCCAGGAGTCCTTGTTAAGCAAAAGGTATAGGTGCCTACAGCTGACAAAAAAAGCAGAGGAAGATCTTTTAACCTACGCATGCCGCGTGAATAGATCATGCGTAGAGTTTGAACTTCGCAAACTCGATGAGGAGCAGCTAAAGTGCCTATTGTTCGTTTGTGGGTTAAGAGAGGAACGAGACGTGGAGATACGTACCAGATTGTTGGCGAGGATCGAGGAACGAGACGAGATCACGTTGCAGCAGCTGTCGGAAGAATGTAGCCGTATTGCCGTACTAAAAAGGGACAGCGCAATGATCCAGCAAAAAGAGAGGCAAGTATTCGCATTGCACACTAAGTCTTATCACAACACTAAAACAAATAATTCGAGTTTTCAGCACCGGCGATTCCCAAGAAGAAATAAAGCTAATACATACGTTAAGCAACGCCCTCCCGCACGGAACACCCAACCCAGCCGTCCATGCTGGCTTTGTGGAGGCAAACATTGGGTGCAGTATTGCGACTTCAAAACGCACAAATGCCGTGAATGCGGACGAATAGGGCACCGAGAAGGCCACTGCAACAACGAAAACCGAAAAGGAAAATTTCGGTACACCCCATCGGCTGAGACAAGGAGCGTAACGGTAAACGCATGTGCTGTGCAGACAAACCGTAAGTACGTAAATGTACAAATAAATGGGAAGAACGCCAGGTTGCAACTCGATACAGGGTCGGATATCACTATCATAAACCGCCCTTAAGCTTAGGAAAACCACCATTAAATGCATGCGAAGTACGAACAAAGACAGTTTCCGGGGCCAATCTTCAGTTAGACGGGGAATTTAAAGGAGCTTTAACTATTGGAACAGTTACGAGAACAACTACAATTCGTGTGGCCCGAGTAGATCTTTTATTATTGGGAGCAGATGTCATAGAAGTGTTTAATCTTGGAACCGTACCTATGAACACGTACTGCGGATCAGTGGCAACAGTGGTACAAAATCATGCAAAACCAGAAGCCGAATATGTAATCGCGAGCACTAGTCTAGAAGAGGATATGAAGTCTGTTGTCATCAATGCGATCAGCACATTCCCGCTTACGTTCAGAGACGTCGAAGAAAAAACTCAAAGCGATCCCGTATTAAAGCACGTTTATGGGTACATAAAAGAGGGTTGGCCACCCACAATGTCATTTGGATCCGAGCTCGCACGCTTCCATGATAGAAGAGAGTCCTTAACAGCAGTGAATGGTTGTATTTTATTTGAAGAGAGGGTAGTGATCCCCCATGTTCTTCAAAAACATTGTCTGAGACAAATCCACCATGGCCACCCTGGCATTCAGAGAATGAAAGCGTTAGCAAGGAGTTACCTTTATTGGCCATCTATGGATCGGGATATAATAGATTGGGTAAATTCATGTGAGGCATGTCAAGCAGCCGCAAAATCGCCTCCAAGCACTGATAACACCCGTTGGCCAAAATCTTCAGCACCCTGGCATCGATTACATGTGGATTATGCAGGCCCAATGAACGGAGAATGGTACCTGATATTAGTAGACTCGTACTCGAAATGGCCTGAAGTGGTTCAAACCAGCCAACACTTCATCCTCAGCCACAATTGGGATTCTTCGCAGCATTTTCGCTCGTTTTGGTATGCCGATTTCTCTTGTGTCCGATAATGGAACGCAATGCTGCAGCACAGAGTTTGAAACCTTCTGTAAGCAAAACGGCATTAATCACATAAGAACGGCGCCGTATCATCCACAATCAAACGGTCAAGCCGAACGATTTGTGGATACCTTCAAAAGGGCTATAAAGAAAATCGAAGCTGATGGTCACACCGTTCGAGAGAGTTTGGACATATTTCTACAAACGTACAGATCCACCCCGAATGCCAACCTTGAAGGATCAAAGTCGCCTGCAGAGGTCATGTTGGGTAGACGACCAAGAATACCGCTGGAGCTTATAGTACCATCAAAACATACGTCTCAGATAAGCTTTACGGGAAGGGTGAGGGAGTTTTGTCAAAACGAAATAATTTATACTAAACGTTACTTCCAGAACGGTTGGAGTTGGATACCCGGTACGATAATAAGGCGACAAGGTAGAGTCATGTATCTTGTCCGCACAACCGATGGAAACGTAATTCGAAGGCACATTCATCAGTTACGCCGGCGTACGCAAGAAGGGGCTTCAACCGATTCTCAACCTCGCCTACCTTTGGATGTTTTGCTTGGAGCTTGGAGATTGGATCCCGTACAAACCGCGTCACCTACACCTGCACCGGTTTTTCAAGCAAGTCTGCCACTACCTCAGAACGAAGCCAATCCGGTGTACACTCCTGCTTCATCCGCGCAACCAGTCAGAAGACCAACGCACGCACGTTCCAGAAGACAGCAGCAGGTACAGCAACCACGACGCTAAAAAAGTCGGTTTGATGTGTACCGTACATTTTAAGAGAGGGAGATGTTATGGACGTGCGGAATTGTGTAACGGTCCAACCGGTAGCGATCGGTCGGGCTCTCACCAGCTGGAGCTCAGCAGGCCCGAAGAGCCACTCATACACGATCGTTACCGCGCTCAGAAGGACATTTAGGAAAGGCTCTCTCTGGATCTAATCTAGCCGCCGAGCGGGACGGTCACGTCTCATACACAAATGTAGTAAAAGTAACGTTGTAATAAAATCGTAAATGTAATCAAGAACATAAAATCTTGTTTGGCTAAAAACTACAGAATAAAAGTTTAAGTTCTTTGATCATGGTTTTGCGTTTGTCTTTTGACCTCTCAAGAATGAAAGAATATTTTTCTCAATAGATTTTCATCGAGTTTTGGTTTCATTTTCATATTTAAAAGTATAAAGTGTTAAACAAACTAATAAGGCCACCCAACTCTTCAAATTTAAACTCTACTGCTGCTTTGGATGCTTATATGCGATACGTACAACATTTGCATGTTAATAATAGATTATTTATTCTGAGTCTAATAATTACTCTAATTCTAGTTCGAATACATACACAACTACAACGGATAATACAGTGGATAAAGTTTTACCCATGTCATGTCATGTCATGTCATGAGAATGGCACCGGACGACCCAGCCCGTAAAGTCCTTTTAGGCCGTCCACATGGACAGAGGAGACGTGGTAGGCCCAAACTGAGATGGAGTGATGGCGTAGATGCGTCCGTCAGAACGACCGGGATACTTGATTGGCAGACGACGGCGCTAGACCGTGAGCGGTATCGAGGATTGTTGCAGCAGGCCAAGACCGCGAAGCGGTTGTAGCGCCTGGTAAGTAAGTAAGTAAGTAAGTTAAGTTTTACCCGAATCCTATGTTCTAGAAACATTCTACAAAGATTTTGCCACCCGGTATTGATCGGTCTTACGGGAATTATCTTCCTTAACGTGCCCTAATGATCTGTTGCTTCTCCATCTTGGATAGAGCATGGTTAGATAAGGTTCTTCAATCAAAGATTAGGTCTCAAAAAAACTCTTTTGGTTAATGCCGATGTCATTTTAGGAACTCAAAATACATCCAAAACTGGAAATGCGATTTTTTCGAATGCTTCGCTCTGAACCGATCATTTTGAGTGATAGTCGCCTAGACGGCAATAGCAATAGAACATAATAAATATGTACACTCTGTCCCATTTTTACACAAACTTGATTAAAAATGTATTTGACACATAGACATGCGAAGCGCGGGCTTCGACATTCGGGGCACGATTTTCACCCGGTCTCTCCAATTCATTGGCTTCGCGGATGACATCGATATCATCGGGCGAACATCTGCGGCGATGTGCGAAGCGTACACCCGACTCAATCGCGAAGCTGATAGGATTGAATTGAGGATCAATGCGACGAAGGCAAAGTACCTGTTTGCCGGAGGCTCTGACCGTGATAGAGCACGACTCGGAAGCAGAGTGTTAGTTGACGGCGACGATCTCGAGGTAGTAGAGGAGTTTTGCTACCTTGTCACGATCGTAACTTCGGATAACAACGTAAGCAGCGAAATCCGAAGGCGCATTGTTCAGGGGAATCGTGCTTAAGACTACGGACTCCACAAACTCCTGAGATCCAGAAGACTCCAACAACGCACGAAATGCGCCGCTAGTCCTCTACGGGCACGAGTCCTGGACTATGCTGGCGGAGGACGCCAATGCACTCGCTATTTTCGAACGGCGGGTGCTGCGAACTATCTTTGGCGGTGTGTGCGAGCACGGCGTGTGGAGAAGGAGAATGAACCACGAGCTAGCTGAGCTGTTTGACGATGCAGACCTCCTTACGGTTGCCAAAGCCGGAAGGTGCTCGTCAGCGACCCGTTCGGCACAAGGCGTAGAGGTGCACAACGAGCTCGTTGGACGGATAAAGTGGAGTCAGACCTGTGGGAGATCGGATGCAGCCGGGGGTGGAGGATTGTAGCCATGGACCGAGTTTCCTGGAAACAAATTGGATGCCAGGAACTGTCTAAGAGACGTGCTCCCTAGGCCAGGAAAGAAGAAGAGAAGACACGTAGACATGGACCCTGTACAAATCTGGATCTTGCAGGGTTGAAGATGATAGAACATTACAACGGCAGCGGCAGACAGTTCATTGGAGACATACGACAAGACAGATCATCACGCATAGACCAACTTGATGGTAATTTTAACATAAAAACTAGTTCCTTCAACTATTAGTTTACTGATTGTAAAATTCAACACTCGCTTTACTAATTTTCTACCAACTGTTTCCAAAAATCTATTGTATGTGGGCTGATTTCCCTATTAGAATATTGTTTTGAATGCCTATTGCATGACATGGAAACTAACAATTTCATTATATGAATCGAAATTCTGTACATATTGCTTATTAAACTATTCAAAAGTATGTATTTTTTGTCTCTTACTTATGCTATTATAGTTACATATACCATATCTTTAGCACTGTGAACAAGGTTCAAATGATAACAGACAAACACAGCAAAGAGAGATACCAGTAATCATCACCGTTAAACCTTGAAATGTAATTACACGAAGCGAACACGAGCATCTTTCGCCGTCCAAATAAAATGACTTCCCCCTTCCTCCATTTTTCCCCGTTTTCCCATTCCCGGATACTAATTTATCGCGCTCGATCTCGCACAAACACTGCAGCCGTGCTTTATGTATATCAATAAATTTGACTACCACCGTGGCAAAGGCGTGAGCAAAGTTTGACAGAAAATGTTTTATTTGTCCAGTGCACGACACCAGCTGGCTCGTACGCTCCCCGGTGGGCTGGGCTTGCAAACCCGAAAGTGCAATAAATAAATCAACTTTTGTTCGTAAAATTTTCAATAACCATTTGCTGCCGCTGCTGCTACTGCTGCTGCTGCTCATTTCGGCCATTTTGAGTAGCATGATGAATGGTCAGCTGCAGAGGTAAAAGGGAAAATCTTATTTTTCACCAACCAAACGTCATCAAATGGTGATGGTAGTGATGGTGGCGTTCATGTCACAAAGAAACGAAATGCAACCAAACGTCATCAAATGGTGATGGTAGTGATGGTGGCGTTCATGTCACAAAGAAACGAAATGGAGAATAATAAAAAAACGCGCACCCGCAAAGAAACCGCCAGTTTCGATGGAGTCGATGGGACTTCTTCTGGACAGCAATGAAATGTATGCTTCAAGTATGCTGTTGAGTGGTGCCGTCATCCTGGAACATGGAAACTATATAAATGTTCATTTCTTTACCCACTGCTCCCCGTCAATTCCTGTAGTTTTCCCGGTCCGTTCCATCTATTCGCTTTATCCTTTATCGTGATGTTCGTACCGTGGAGTACGTTCCACTGGTACAGGATACAGTAGCGATGCTCCTCTCTGGACGTGCCAAGTGTTCCTCGAATGATTACTAGATGTCATACGAGAGATTGGAGTGACAATGGTCGTTTCGATGGCACAGAGAGATAGCAAAGGGAACGGAGGCGTCCCGAATGCAACACTGCAAGTGGTGAGAATTGAGCATAAACTCATCCCCATCCAGCCACACATGCACGCTCGTATAACAAATGAAGATATCATTTCGTTTTCGAGGATCCACTTGCCCGTCTACCTGGCTACCGCTCAACCATCAACCCCAAAAAACCCGCTCGTTTCGAAAATGACACTCATGAATGTCGACGAATGCAACTGTTGAGTCGGTGCCTTATAAAAGCGAAATAAAAATGGCACATCCGTGCGAATCATAAATTTTACCCAACCCAGCTCCGGGTGCACCGCGATCGCATCGCATGTTCGACGCCGCACGCCCAATTTCGTTTCGTGTTTAACCGGTTGATGTTTGCTTTAACCGATTGCCGTTTTGCCGACTGCGACAAAGCAGGACTGGCAGACAGTCGGCGGCCACCGTAGAACAATATAATAAGCGCACACGTTTCACACGCCACCATCTGACACTTGGCAGCACACCGCAACTATTTGTGGGTGGGTTGGGTGGAGAGGAAAGGGGGGGTTAAGGGTAAGGGAGAACGGCAAGCAGCTGTGACAGTGTTGCAAACTGTTGTTGCAAACAAGCGCATTTGCAAACGTAATCGATTGCAATAAAAATTGTAATAGCACTGTTTGGTTTATATGGGGTTCGGGTGGTTGTTCGGTTAAAAATGGAGAGCTTTTTTTGTGTGTTGTGGTGTATAAAGTGTGAAAGGTATGAGTATTTTTTTTTGTGTTCAACAACTTTGTTTTAATGGTTCACTTCAAATACGGCAGAATGTTAATGGGGTGTGCTAATTCAATTAGTTATAATTTTTCAATGCAAATTAACAATGTGTCATACTCAAAACGGGAATGGGAAAACGATTATGAAAGACTGTTGTTAATCTAATTCTTTAATTTTCAATTTCACATTTGAAAATTCTAGATTAATTATCGATAAAATGTAATTTCATTAGAATTTCTTATTGTATATTAAACCTAAACCTATATTGAACCTAAAAACTTGTTTCGTGCTGCGTGACATAATTTTATTGCATTTTAAACTTTTTATTTACTCTGGCTATATAATACACAGTTTTTGAAACAATTGAAGACTATTTTCGGGCGGTCCGGTGGTATATCCGATAGCGGCGCTGGTCTCCACACGGCAGGACCGGGGTTCGAATCCCGGCGGACCGCCTCCCCGTACGCAGGACTGACTATTCTGCTACGGGTAAAAAATAAGTCAAAAGCAATACGGCCAGGCCGTTCTAATTGAATTAAAAAAAAGACTATTTTCAGCTATTTTGCTATAAAAATAAGATTAAATCAAATAATATGCGTGTTGGAAAGTCGATTTCATATCGATACAGTATGTCAGTAGAAAGTGAGTTGATCTATCTCAGGACCCTTTGCTAACAACAAGAACTGGCGCCAAGAATGGAGACTTGCCTATCTGTGCTAAAAATTTGGAACCAAACGCTTGAGGTCCTCTTTTGAGCCTTGGAAATAGAAACTTCGAGGATTCTTTTCCTTAAATCAGTCTAGATCGTTGCATACGTGTATGACTAAGTCATCATTGATTTGAGCCTCTTAACTCAGGGTTATGAAGCAAAAAGCAACCAGATAGTACCACCAAAGCCCCAATTGACAAATGCACATTAACGCAAGGGTAATGGATACTATTTGACACCGGAAAAATAATGGAGGTGCCGCTACAACGACGAGCTCTACGAGCAGTACGGTGATGAGTGCAGCGAATTAAAATTGCTTAGCTCCAGTAGATTGGTCATGTAATAGGAATGGCATTGGACGACTACACCCGTAAAGTCCTTATAGGCCGTCCACATGGACAGATGAGGCGCAATAGGTTCAAATTGATATGTTATGATGGCGTAGAATAACTCGGACACCAGATTATTGGACCAAAACGATTGTAAAGCCGAATAATGAACTAAATTGTTTTTATTGAAATATTTTATGCAATAATTAATTTAGACACATTGTAAAGGATTCGATTCAGATGTGGTTGATTAAGCTAGAGATTTTTAAACACTCTTCAAAGCACAAGAATGATAGACTAAAGTCAAATGAAGCTATACGCCTCTATAAAATCCCATAAAAATTGTCATATGAATCAAAATGATGCAATAGGGAATAGATTAGCGAAATATTGGAATTAACAATAAATAGAAAAACGAATCAACAAATGAACAAAATAATACGATGAAAATTCAACAATAGATGTACGTTTATTGCAATTTTCCACCACCACCATCACATGCAAAGTGCCACAGTTTTGCGTTCAGCATCGTCGGAAAAGTGTCCATTTCCTAGAAAACGTTTCCTTCATCAATTTCTACCAACAAACCAATTGAATTGGTACAGCGATTATCGTCCGTGCGGGTCTATCGTATAGCAATCGAAATAATCTAAATGGGGCAAGTTTTCAGCCATCACCTCAACCAACAACCAACACACGAACAGGGACATTGCCATGGGGTTCGAAGGTAATAAAATACGTGCTTTACGTAGATTGCATTACTTACTCCCCGTAAGCGCTACCTTTCGCACCTTTCCAACCGAACCGAACCGGACAGATTCGTTCCGGTTCTAAGAAAAGCTCTGCACTGCTATTTCTGTTGACAGTTCTTTGCTTTCTTCGTCTCGAAAAAAAAACGCGGAAGCTTTACTTAGAATTTTCCTCACCTCAAAAAAGCAGCTTTGTAATGACCACACAACAGCAGCAGCAGCAGCACAAGGCAATGGGTTAACGCGCAAGTGGCATTCAATGTTTTTCGCCATGTTTCGGTGACCGAGGATTCTTTTTTATTTTTGTGGTGCTCTTGCCTTTTGCTTTGCCGGAAGTTGCCGGAAGATCGTACCCGGGGTAAATCGTTTTTTAAAGCATGGAAAGGTAAACATATTGCCAGCAAAACACCATAACATAAATATCTGCTTTGTTGACCACCCACGCGCTAACCATCAACACCACCCGGTCAGATTTTCCCCGTATTGGGGACACACACGGTGAGCGGCGGTTTTCGTTGTGGTGTACAATTTTCCAGCAAGCATTTTCCCAATCCATTGGCAAGCTACACGGTGGCACATATTGGTCGGTTGGTTTGGTTTGCACTAAAGTTGCTGGTTGATTTTCACCCATTGGACACCATGGAACTTATTTTCTCGCTTTTCCCTCGCTATGTATACGGTGACTTTGTCCCAGTAACAGAACAAAAGTGGAACAAAAAAACCGACTGAGTTTCGGGGAAAAGAAATACTTGCATTACTGTGGCCAACGGAGCACACTTTTTGAGACACATTCCGTTAATCGTTTCAAAAGAATGCTGAACTTACCAGACCAACCATTCTGTGAAACAATCTGATTGATGCGCTATTTTAAGTATTTCTGCGTAAAGCTCTCGGTATCGCTTGTTTGCTGTGAAAACGCTTCAAAATTACTCTGGGCAATTGCAATATAGCGAGACTTGCGCGCTGGCAAGCTCCCTAAAGCAGCTTTAGGAACGCGATAAAGCTGGAGTGCCGTACACTGGCGTTAACGATACAGTTAATTCGCTACTTTTACGACCACGTCTGAGAATGGGTGTAAAGCGGGTGTCCTTGTGCAAGACAAACTCATAAAAAGTGAGATTGATTTTAGCACTGGTTTGCAGGATGGTTTGCGAACAGTGCTCGTACCGAATGGTGCAGCTGGATTAGAATTCAGACAATAAGCCACTGATTATTCGATGTGCTTGAGCAATGGGATTGTTGTTCGATGGTGGTAATTTAAGTATTACGTTTATTGTCAGTATTGGGAAGATTAGACAGTGTCGTAAAGTAGCTTTGTTTTCTGATGAAAATTGTGTGTATTAAAATTATTGCTACTTCGAGCTTTATTTTAATTGTTCTTCCATAAAAAAATTTACCGAAAAAGTAGATTGATGTGTCCTACTCAAATATGACTTTATTTAATAGATTATGAAATCTTTCTGACTATAATATCTAACAATGCTTCAAGTTATCCATGAGGTCACGCTGTCCTCCGAATCAAGTCATTTGTTACTCACTCATTCCCACCATGAAGCTTTTCCAATTTTCCTTCACAATTCTCTTTCACCTAGCATCCCGACACCCTGATGTTCGATGGTATCTGCGAGGTCAGCACTAATGGAGAGTTGGAAGCGTTTATGGCAACGTTTGACGGGTGCCAATCACCACAACTGTTTGGAGAAAGCCGCGAGAATGCTCACTCGCTCGCTGCCTGGTTTGGTAGCAATTTTCCGTGCACCGTATCATTAACCGTGCCACAAAGGTGAGCAGAACTGAAAATTGACTAATAATAACGGCGAACCATACCACGGTACCCGGGTCTGACATCACCGGCGGCAAGGCTGACAAAAAGGCTGTCGAGAGCCACATCGGGTGCGGGAATGGAAAACATCTGAAAGCCACCTGCCATTAACATTGTAAATCCATTAGGGCAATGAAAGGTCCTGGCCTAAGCGGTTGCCGATAAATGAGTGAAAGCGCTAGAAAATGGGCAGGAACGAGGGAAACAACCGGTCGATAGAAGCAATTTTCCAGGTCGACAGGGTAATCAGTTTTTTTTTAGTTTCCCCTGAATACTGGCCCTTACAAGTTGTTGTCTCGAGGTCGCCTGAATTTAGACGATTAGAGGTACCAAGAGCTCTTACCTTATTTATTGGGGCAAAACCATCAACGTCTTCGGTTGATGGTGATTTACCGGCGGGCTGATAAAAAAAAGGGTCACCCAAAAACTGGGTTTGAATACTGATAAAAAGCACTTTCTTGTTTGCAGCATATCATGCACGTTGAAGTGCGGTAACTTGTTAAAGGAGGGAGATTGGATATAGATGTTTTTCTTATTTGTTTCCTAAGAGAAAGAAAGGTCTCATGGCGTCATATTGGTCCAAGGCAAGAAAAAAGAGAAACTGGTAATTTAAAAAGAAAGATAAAGTAAACGTTACTGATAACATGAGTATAATTTATGTGAAGTTAACAAGTTTTAGCTTGATATACTCTTCAGTATAAGCTTTAAAAAAATCAATATTTGTAAGACTGCATTATCAAGGAACATTGGGTAACATAATTTCTGCACCAATAAAAGCCAATATTGAACGATTCAGTGCAAAAGATTTCCTTCACTAAGTCTTTCTTTTGGAATCCAACTTAAGGCTGATGAGCACCGTCATCTGCCGATCCGTTTACGTGTTTTTTCTCTTGAGCACATCAACTCCACAAATTTCACCTAAATCTCAACTCTATTTTAGTTTGGGTATCGTCTAGACTTGTCTATACAGACGGACTTCTCCTTCTTCCTTGGCACTACAACCTCTTGAGGTCTCGGCCTGCTATTGCTAGCTTTCTGTGACTAAGTTTTACCCGTAGCAGAATAGTCAGTCCTGCGTACGGGGAGGCGGTCCGCCGGGATTCGAACCCCGGTCCAGCCGTGTGAAGACCGGCGCCGCTATCGGATACACCACCGGGCCACCGGACAGACGGACAGCGTGTCGAATACGCTGCGGTCCTTGAGTACTGGGACTATAAACCATACATATAATCTTAGCTCCATAAATCATAACAGATTTTTTAAACAAACAAGTTTCCTCGATCTTAAGGCAAGAAAATTTTACCAACACTCATGAGATTCTGAAATATTAGTTAAGAAATCTCCCGTGGTCTTTTGCCTTCAGACTGTATTATGAGTGACTGACAGCCGAAATCATTGTGGTTAAATCAACATCTATGCAAGCTTTGTATGACATTGAAGGTTTCGTCATTTATCTTTACATATCGCCTGCCTAAACCAGGGCAATCTTGTCTCATATAGGAAGGCTTATAGCATTTTTCCGATTCTGGAATGATTTCTAGAGGCTTTGCTGGATTAGATAATAGTATGAGCAAACTAAGCAGATGCTTTGAGTCCCGAGGTTTCATGTGTGGCGTAATACATATACTACATATTCTACATACATATAAACGAAAAGTCCCAACCGAGCATGCCCGGGATAAGGCAAATTACAAGGAGGAAATGTCTTGTATCATTTATGAATTACATTTAATTACCATTCGCGGTGGTAAAAATACGGCACCCTGCCGTCATAATGGACCTTAAATAAAAAAATAAATAAACGAAATGTGGACTGTATGGCCTGTGAGCCATCCAAAAGAGGCTTCATTTAAGGACACCAGCAGCAATCTCCTGCATGAGAATGACGCATGAGAATTTTTATACGACATCTCTGTAAACGGATTCGATGTGCTAGAAGGTCCCTAATTTCATTCTGCTTTGGGCCAACTAGAGGTTTGATACATCAAGAGTCTTCGGAGTTTTGTCCACAAAATCACTGATGTTTATTTTCAAAGCTTTGTTACATCTTCTTAGTCATTGTCTCTTTGGTCATTGTCATTCTGACTGGCCTGCTAATTATTAGCCGGGATTCCAAAAGAGTTCATTGGTAATGAACTGACAATGCTACTATACTCGGCTTTAAAATACATTACTCCAACTCAAATATTGGCGCAAGGTGAATCAGATAAACAGACTAAAGTTTTATGCAATGGCAGCCAACAGCCAATTTTGCATAACATTTAAAATTACATTTTTTAAATGTTGTTCTCAACTTATTACATTTTTATAATCTTTATTCAGTTTACTAGGCGAAGATATGTTAATAATGTAAATGAACTATTGAATACATTATCGTACAGCTTATAAGAATGATTCTCAGGACAGCTGTTCGCATAAAAATAGCTCCACAAAGACGCAACTATAAGAAAATTTAAAAGAAAGTAAAATTCTCCACGTTAAAAACCACAGTAAAAGGGCAAGGTGACGATGTTGTTTTTTTGCTCCTGCGTCTTCTCATGAATTGATTTTGTCATGCACAAAGCAGACGAGAAATGAAAACTCCATCCAACCCATTACGTACAACCGGCCAGAAGGGTTTCGAAACTTTTGCCAGCCAGCCTACCGGTCATGCCAGAAGCATGGTAGAATGTTGTGTGAACGATAAAAAACTCAGCCACAGCTCCACACAAGCGCTGTTACGGGAAACTGTTAAGAATAGGGAAGCGTGGAAAATGGGAAAAGGGGCGTACGGTGGCGTAAAATGGCAAAGGTGAAACAGAAACATAGTGGCAGGTAGGAAGGACAACGAAAAAAAAAACTCAGCCGAGTATACAAGCACTTACCGACATACAGCCCGGTGTCCGTGTTGAGCTGCCTTAGCTTACCGGGAGATCTTCTGGTGATTGGCTTACCGCCGTCAACCTTCAGCGTGCCGTCCTGCGAATTCCTGTTGCCGCCGCCGTCAGGTTTTTGTTGCAAGTCAGCGTGTGATTTTTTGTAGCGGCCGTTGGTGAGTTGAAAATTTTCCACAGCCCAAGTCCCCGTTTGAGGCCGACATGTGGTCAGGGTGAGGTGTTGAACGGTTTGGTCAATTGGTTGGTCGAGGTTCCCGGCAGGTTGGTTGGATGACAATGAACGGCACCAGATGGCGCACGGTCACATGCACGCACGGTAGGCACGGTTCGGTGAATCGATGTGAAAATGGTATGGATGGATGGATGGATGGCGATGGTGAATTTTCCCAACAGGGTGAAAATGTCACATTGCCACCATCGTCCAGCGCAGGGCCCGGATTTGTCGCAGCATTAGTGGACGTATGTGCGTGCGTGTTTATGTTGTGTAGGCCATGGGAATGGTCAGTTTCCGTGCGGAAAATTGACAGCAAAACGTTGAAAATGAAAAGCGGAAAAGTCGTCGTCGTCGTCACCGTCATTGGTCGAGCCAGAAAAAGAGAGAAAAAATGGAAAGAATGATGAAAAAACGTTATAAATGAGTTAGAATATCGGCCAGATCAGCGGAAAAAATCACGATCGTTTCAACTCGTTCGCTTTCCACAACGCAGCACGGTATGGAAATTGTGCTATCGATTTTGTGCTTTTTTTGTTTCGTTCGGATTTTCCCCGTCCCGGCCGTCTCGGAGTGATTGATAGATTTATAATTCATGAAAAATTGGTTTTTGTTAGGAAAAACCTGCTCTCTTTTGCCGGTCGGTACATTAGCGGCTGATGAATGCAGTACTGTCGGAGGATGTTTTGTAAAATACGGGGGAAAAAACGAAACCGTTCGACAGTCAACTACGGCACTATATATATACGGTGCAATGATTTGTTTTTTATAACACTTGGCGCAAAAGCGGGAGAGAGAGAGTTCGGTGAAAAACCACTAATCAACATAGAAAATGCATCACACAGGGTACATGAGTCAATCAAATGCAATAGCCGGTAATGTGTGATGCAAAGGATGCGTGGAAATTGCACTTTCGGTCGGGTGGAAAATGTGTAATAATGAGCATAGTTTTTCTCAGTATTCTATGATTGTTGTGAGCGGATGCATCGATTATGATGAGAAGTTTAGGGTTGAACTCATTTGAACGTGAATGTAAAATGCACAGCGAATAGCAGTTCCATATCAACACAATCGTATGAGTTATTGTATGTACATGTTTTCTTATGAGTTTAACAAATTTTTGCAGTTAATTGTTCGAATAATCATAATAATAATATAACACTTTTTCCTAATCATCCACTCCATTACGTTGTGTTCAAGAACAGTCCATTATTTGGTTTCAATTTTTATTAAAACTATAGCACAAACTAGTTCCTAAATGATCTGCGTTTATTAGGATAACATTTAATATGAATCTACATATTGTTTGATCGTTAAAGGATGCTATACAACTCTTTTTTCGAGTTGATTGGTGCAATTGCAACAATTGGTGCAAGTAAATTTGTACACAAAGCAATTGTTGTGTTATTCGCATGCTGTCAGATTTATGTTGCGATTTGAGATACAAAATTGACCAAAACTTTAGATTAGTTTTTGTTAGCATTCAACGTTAATATCAATTTAACAATTAAAACATACACCACATCGACAGCATTTCCAACAGAGAGCAACGAATACAAATTCTGTATTTTTGTGTGCTATTTTGAGTATCTAATAATTAAAACTTTGTGATTATGAAATACAAAACAATAACAATAGGGCCAAGCCGTTCTACATGAATACAAAAAAGTTAAGTAAATGAACTTTTGTGTTGGTAATTATTATCGTTAGGGTAAACGATTGTAACACAGTTTTTTTTACTAGCACAACAATTTGTTCATCAAGAAGGTTTAGTAAAAGAGTTCAAATTACAAAATTTCAACAGTAACATTTATTTAACATGTGTGTTTTTTATTAAAATTTTTGACTGAAATGTGTGTTTTTTTTAATATTTTAACGTAATAACGAATATAAAAGGGTTTCCAAAAACGTTCCCAAAATTTTTTTTGAACCAAGAAAGTGAAAGCGTCTTAGTTGTTCGTATTACAACAATAATTGGCTGATTTTATGCATTGAATCGAACAATTTTGAAAAAAGATCTTCTGTAATGAATTTTATTATATAGTCTGAATACTTGACATAATAATCGTGCTTATTGTTCGCTGAATGCAAAGGCTAGATGCCATTTTGTAAGCTCTTCTTGTACTGGGTATGATTCACGTCAGAGCTTCTAGGTACACAAGCAGCTTAATCGTGCTCTAATAATTTCAATGGAAATTGTCAAGTTGTAGTGGTACTTGCCGTTTGAAGCATTCTGAACTCCAACAAGTTCATTGTAATTAATTATTTTTCATAAGTTCAATTCGTTATAATGTTTGCCTTTATTTTTTTAGTTTAGAGCCAATTACATTTTAAACCAATAGTATTTTCAGCTTAAATATATGTCTAAATGGAAAAAAGGAAAACGATATTGGATAGTTCACATTTTTTATCCATTAGAAAATTTGAAACTAAGAAAAATTAAAACAATTTAATAACGATAGTAAAGAAATTGCAAATTACACACCTAATAAAATATTTATCTTAAGGCACAGGCAAAGGAACACCTCACAACTCCTTGTAATCAAGCAGAAAAATCGATTGCACAATGACGAAACCAAACTGTTAAGAGACAAACCATTACCGCTGCACTTACCTTAACGCCCGTACTCGATGCCATAGTCCGTCACTGACTTTGGTCGCGTTGTATTTGATATTTATTTCCCCCGAACCGAGATTGTATCGAAGGTGAAGGTACCTAGGCGCGATACGAAAAAAGGAAGATAAAACAAAACAACATCAGTACGGCCATATTCTATCACACTGGCCGACAGGCAGGAGCAATGATAACAAGAAAAACTAACGAAAACGAAAAACAAAAAACTCACTTCGAAACGTCATGTTTGACAAAAAAGAAAAGCAAATTGTGCTCACTATTTGAAGCGCAGCATTTCGATGCCCGAGGAAAGATTAAATTTACACAGTATCTATCGAGCAAACAGTGTGTCCGTCAGCGGTACGGGTCGTTGCTGTTCATTTTGTACATACGCCAGAAGATTGTCCACGAAAGGATTTTGCATACCGGATGGTACAAGATAGGAAAAAGCGAATCGGATCCAAAATGTACCGAAGCTAACGGTTTGGTGCATCAGTGCCATCGGTTTTCGATAGTGTATGGCTGCTTTTTTTTCGTATTTGTTGGCTTCATTTTCCAAGCAATATTTAAATATTTGATCACTAGTTTCCAACGAACGTCCAGCGGAATAGATAACGTACGCGAATCATCTACCCGTTTGTGCACTTCTTGTGTTTTTGTGTCGAATCGAACCCGTCTTATGCTATTTGATTGAACTGCGTGATAACACCGGGAATGAAATTTCTTTTTCGGTTACCGTCACCTCTATCTATCCAGTTTGATACGATGCGAGGCAGAAGCCAGTAGGATTATTTGATATTTGTTTGCAGTTGCAGATAGCAAAAGAACACGGCCATTTCGCGTTTCGAATATTCTTTATCTAACATTGCGCCGCCGGAGACTGGTGTCACGTTGCTCGAGCAAGTTGGATCAAGCAACTTAAAATTCTTATCGCGTACTTGTCCGCTTTTCCAAGGGCTTCGAAAGTGTGCGTTCAGCCGGTAGAACCGAACCCGAAATCGATTTCAAGCCACATTAACTGATGCTACTTTTGAGCTACGCGTTTCTAGGAAAGAATGATGGGTTTCGCTTTTTTAACGTAGAAAAGGCCGCCTTAGAACAAACACAAGGATACGGTTTCGCTGTGGTGGAAGGTTTCTGGATGTTTTTTTTGTGTTGTACGGGTGACAAAATTAAACGACAACGTTAAATAAAATTTATATTCCATGCCAGCTGCACGCGATATGAATGTTAATGCGAAGGTCAAATGACACATAATAATTAAAGGCTGGCTGGGGCTGGATACATAAACGGCATTGCTTTGTAATGGTTCTAGCGGCACCGACAGCAGCCAGTGGGTTGTTGCTTCCGGTTGGTAGCACGCTCCGATCGATAAACGGCGACATTGAGCAGCGAGTTGTGTAAGTGTGTGGAGGTTTTTCTGGTGAAATGGGGACACATTTTAGCTACCACAACGTAATGTATGTGATTTAAACGAATTCCTTAATTAATGCTATCTTATGTTTAGGGTTTGAATTCGTTAAAGCTTAATATTTCACTAGACCTGTGATTTAAAGCAATTAAAGATACATTTACTGAAAGGTAGTTTAAATTGTTTGTACTTTTTTGAATATTTGAATTTTCAATAAACTTTAACGAGAATTAGAATTGCACAATATTGAACAGAATTCCTTGAAGCGTAACAATAAAGAACAAGTTTTGATGAAAGCTGCATTCAAGTAGGTAACAATGAACAGGTCTTATAGTTCGTGAAAACCTTTACAAAAAAAAAGATGCATCGTACAATTGTCTACAATCAGGACGCATAAAGTTTGCTGGAATTGGAACAAAGGAAGGAAATATAGTTTATTGGAATTTGTATCCCTTTTCCTAACCTAATATGGCAGAGAAATGCCATTTAAATGTGTCTTTACTTCAAACAACTTTGCAGCTTGAAAAACAACAATATTACTTTAATTCAAGGAAATACATTCGAGGATATACGAGTCAATTATTTCGACAAAAGAGATATTTATGGATCATAGAATTGGGATCAGGGGCGGCCCGGTGGTGATGCGACAGCGGCGCCGGTCTTCACACGGCAGGACCGGGGTTCAAGTCTCATCTGGGCCGTTCCCCCATAGTGAGGATTGACTAACCAACTATGCGGTATCAATTAGTCTAGTAAGCCAGAAATGGCAGGCATGACCTTAAGAGGTCGTTAGGCCATGAAAGAAGAAGAAGAATTGGGATCAATTACGATGCGTTTCCGTATCATTTGCTTATAGAGCATTGCAATGGCTCTTAGTCCTAGAACGATTTATTGGCCAATTTCTTTCTATTGAATGTAAACGATAGATCAATTTTAGCTGACATACCAGTTTGTTTCACTCTTAATGAAGACATCAAGATTTATCATCTTTATAAGCCAATAATGAGGCCTTATTTTAAACAAAAACCAAATATCAATGTTCAATAGAATTGAGTTAAGCATGACTCAATCGAAGATACAGTCACAAACAATAGAGTAAGACATCCTTTTTATCCGATTTGCCAATTTCTTCTTCCAAAGTTTAAAAACTTTTGACTTAAAAATTCGTATAACGAAAGCTGGCTGAAAGCGATGCCAAACATTATAAATAATGATGGAAAATTAAAAAAATGACAAGATTTTATTTTAGAACATGTTTTAACTGTTCATACATCAGAATTGCAAAATAAATGCTAAGAATCATAGTTTTGATTATTTAAATGAATGAATAGTTTTTCGAAAAGTCAGGAAATTCCAGAAGATCAATAAAAATTCACAAAAAGTACTAAATTGATTCGGTGATACGTTTACAAAAATATTCCTTCCGTCACTTTGTTTACTCAAATAACTCCTTGAGAAGGAGTTCTCGGAAAGAATGGTGAAGAATGGTTTTGTGTTTTGTTTTTGTTAAAATAAATTGAAGGTCGTAGATCAGATTCCTGATGGACAGTTCCCCTATAATATAGACAGAAGCTGTAATTGTTTAACGCTGCATTTATATCAGACATGACCTGTATGAATACGGACCTCAAAACATTCAAATGTGACCCGTGAAAGGAAAGAGAGAAAGAAGTATAAATTCAGCTGTGCAACAAATTGTTTTTAGGCATATATGGATATCATTTGAATAAAAAGTCACTCCAAAGCAGGCTCTTATGATCTACTCGCATTTATTTCCAGTTAAAACTGAATGAATTTGACATCCCTGGTCTATACCATCAATTCAAAAGTTATATAATAGTTGATAAAGTTGAAGGACTGGAAAATATATCACATATATATACTTTTCACAAAAATATCCTCTCTTGTTGCACTTGGACCTAGAAGAGCATCCCCAAGGCAACTCTTAAAATTGTGTCATTCACTAAGTAAATAAAACCAAATCAATAAGTTCCACAGCGTTGCTTCCCGAGATCAATTCATGAGCACAACCCAAATATAAACAGTATCATAAAAATATTAAAACACTACGGTTGAAAAGAAAGCGAAAGAAAATAAAAAAACAAAAACAAGCCAACGAAACGACAGCGTAACGCGCTCATGCCCAACAGCTAATGAACCACCGTGTCCATCACAGTGATTCAGTCATAAAACACCAACTTACCCATTTTCGATGCCCAACGACAAGAAGTCGTCACCCTCGAGCGCACTGTGCCGTCCGGTCCAGAGGATCAGCCCGTTCGCCGAGTGCGTTTTGAAGCGCAGATTCAAATCAATCTCGTAGCTAATGACACGCCGCATCGTTTCGGCGTCACTGTAGTGAAAGTAGCTGTCCGTGCCGGTGAAACACGCGCCCTGATACTTCCGGAAGTATTTGTTTTTGTACTTTATACTACGCAGGATGTCATCCTCCTCGTTTCGTGGGTCTTCCTGTGCTTGCTGTTGCTGTTTGTCTTGTTGGTGTTGCTGTTGCTGTTGCTGCTGATCTGCCCGTTGTAGTCCGTAACGATTTCGTGGACCATAGCTCTGTGATTCGCTCGGTTCGCTTTGCTCCTCCACAACTCCATTACGACGGCGATGATGGCTGACGGGAGCACGTGGCTCGTGATGGTCGTGATGTGGACGGTGATGGTCACCATCATCGTCGTCACCGTCCTCAACACCACCCCCGTGACTGTCCGCACCGTCCGTATCCATGTCGTAGTCGTGGTGCGCTAGGGACGACGGCTCACCGAACCCATCCGTTGCGACACCCCAGAAGCTACTGTCGAGCATCTCATCCGCGTCGTTGTCGTTGTCGTTATGATTTTTCATAATCCGGTTCATCTCCTCGATCAGCGTCTCATCGATCTCGGGCTCGTCCTGAGCGACCGGAGCGTCGCTGTCGCGCTGCCGATGCTGACGGCCTTCCCGGGCCCGCCAGATACCTTTTCGGTGGAGCAGAAAATCGGGCCGGTACGGTATCCGGTCGCCATGCTGGTCGTAATCTTTCCCGTACCCATCACCATCGTAAGCGCTATTACTGTCGTCATTGTCGTCGTCGTTGCCGTGGAAAGATGACGACGGTTCGGGCTTGCCCGTATCCTTATTGCTGGCCGGCAACGTCTCCGGTTTCGCTTCCGGCCGTCGCTGCTGGTGTTGGTGGTTGTTCTCCACCGTCTTGTGATGTTTGGCCGCTGCCGGTTCGTTCGCATTCACCTGCGGTCTGCGGTTGTCCCGTGTCGCATCATCATCATCGCCATCATCTGGCATCATGTCACCCGTGCCGTCACCTTCAGCGTCAGCATCACCGTTCACCGTCATCATCATTTTTCGGTCATTAACCACCATCGTTCCGGTGCTCGGATCATAAACCCCAGCATTCCCTCGACCCACGTCAAAATCGGTCTTTTTGCTTGCCGTGTGCTGTGCCGCTTCGTCTTGTGCTTCTGGCACGGCCATTTCGCCACTTTCGACCAACATCTCCCCACCTCCATAATCTGCGTAATCATTCGATTGCGTGGAAAATGAGTCCTTTGATTTCTGCCGATCGATCCAAACGATTATCTTTTCATTAGCGACAGAGGTGGATGCAGCGACGCTCGCGACCGTTATCGTCGTCGGTTTCGCTGTCGACGTTTCCAGTTGCTCGCTGGCGTGCAGTGATTGTTGTTTATCAGCCTCATTAGCCGAGGATGCTGGTGGAGCCATTTTTATTTCACCCGCAGCCGATTGATAGCGTGTCCATTTGGTGCTACTGCTGCCTCTCGGTTGATTGTAATCGTTTCCACTGTTCATGCCCGGTGTGCCATAGCTATCATCGCCATCATCATCATCGTCATCCTCGTCGTCATTCTGGTAGTAGTCACTGTAGCCCTCATCGCTCTCCTCCGAGCTACCGTCACCGACATCCGCCGGATTATTATCATGCGGCAAAGTACTGTCTTCCGGTGGAGCCGGCGTTGTCGAGATTGAGGTTCCCGGGAGGGTCGTTAACGGTGACGGTAGCTGTTCGGATGCGACGACCGGTACGGACGACGCTGCGTTCATTGCCCGCTGCGACTCGGTCTGTTCTTGCTGTTTGCGCTTCAGCAACCGTTGCTGCTTTTCAATTACTTCCGACGGTAACTCCTCCGCCTTGTTGCACTGACGGTTTTGCGGATTGCACTGACATTCGTAGGTGTCGAGGTTGGGGACACACTTGGCTAGGGGGCCGCACGGTCGGGCGACGCACGCATGTGGACAGTTTTCCACGTTCGAACCGCCGAGTGCTTCCGAGATGATTGCAATCGTTCGATCATTAATGTCGACCTGGTTGAGGGAAGAAAGTTGTTGGAAATATGATTTGGTTGTGTTCTTGCACGAGCTCTATTACTTCACAACTCTTCAAGGATGGATACATTCGTTATTGTTCAAATCTGACGATTCGGAGAAACATATTTAATCCCTATTTTTCAAGTGGTATAGAACAAAAATGGAGAATCATATGCTCTTTCTGCCAAATAAAATTGAAATATCATTTGCACAGTACTTAAAATTGTAAAGATTGCATTTACAGCCAACATCATTTGCCAAAAATAGTGATTTTAAATTTAAAAAAAATAGTCTTAAAAGTAATTTAACACCAAAACTGTAAAGAAATCAGGTATTCCGAACGATTTCCGGGATCCATCTTTAGGGATCCGATGTCGGGGATCCAAGATCCAAAATCCAAGATCCAAGATCGAAGATGCAAGATCCAAGATCCAAGAAGCAATATCCAAGATGCAAGATAAGGATTCAAGATCCGAGATCTAAGAACTTAGATGCAAGCTCCAAAATTTTAGACCTAAGATTCAAGAACCAAAATGCAATAAAAAAGGAAATCCGGGTCAGTTATTTAAATTTTTTTGTTTTAATTTTGAACTTAAAATCAACTTTAAATTATGTTTCATATCTTTTTAAGTAAGTTGAAATTAATTTAAGCTCCCAATTCAAGTCAGTTTAATTGTGTTCGTAGCTATAGGGGGGTTTAAGTATGAAGATGCTTATCGGAGTGAGGTTGGACGCTAACTAATTTATTACTTCCTATTTGGTACAATTCTCTTACTTGCTATAATAATTCCTAATTATGGTACCGTTCCCAAGTCACAAAAAAAACTGTTATACTAAACATTCCGACCACCTAAAATACTTATTTTACTACCAAATTTCAATCGGTAATTCATATTAACATTTCATTATTTCAAAAATTTCCTCTCGCAGTTCTTCCTTTCAATTCTTCTATCTGATCAATTCATTCTCGCAACCCTGATTCCTCTATCTGGTGCTCTACAGGTAATACGCTTATTTTCACAACTGGCCGTTTCACATTTATAGCCATAGCGGTTCGCAACGTCACAACTCGCACGATGCCATCCTTGCCTGGATGAATTTCCGTGATGCGTGCAAGTGGCCACTTCATCGGGGGAATGTTGTCTTCGTGCAACACTACCAACATTCCAGGTTTGAGCGGGGTCGCGGACTTCTTCCATTTGGTACTAGCTTGTAGTTGCTGCAGGTACTCTCTATTCCAACGCGACCAGAAGTGTTGAAGCCTTTGTTGCGTCACACGCCAGTGGTTCAATCGATTTTCCGGTATTTCCTTCAGGTCGATTTCTGAAATGTATTGTAAATGAGAACCAATTAGAAAATGACCTGGAGT
>KZ061611.1:491825-520514 GCA_002091835.1 Anopheles maculatus
TCCGAGATGATTGCAATCGTTCGATCATTAATGTCGACCTGGTTGAGGGAAGAAAGTTGTTGGAAATATGATTTGGTTATGTTCATACACGAGCTCTATTACATCACAACTCTTCAAGGATGGATACATTCGTTATTGTTCAAATCTGACGATTCGGAGAAACATATTTAATCCCTATTTTTCAAATGGTATAGAACAAAAATGGAGAATTATATGCTCTTTCTGACAAATAAAATTGAAATATCATTTGCACAGTACTTAAAATTGTAGTGATTGTATTTACAACCAACATCATTCGCCAAAAATAGTGTTTTTAAATTTATAAAAAATAGTGTTAAAAGTAATTTAACACCAAAAATGTAAAGAAATCAGGAATTCCGAACGAGTTCCGGGATCCATCTTTAGGGATCCGGTGTCGGAGATCCAAAATCCAAGATCGAAGATCTAAGATCCAAAATCCAAGATCCAAGCTCCAAGCTCCAAGATCCACGATCCAAGATCCAAAATCCAAGATTCAAGATCGAAGATGCAAGATACAAGATCCAAGAAGCAATATCCAAGATGCAAGATAAGGATTCAAGATCCGAGATCTAAGAACTTAGATGCAAGCTCCAAAATTTTAGACCCAAGATTCAAGAACCAAAATGCAATAAAAAAGGAAATCCGGGTCAATTATTTGAAGTTTTTTGTTTTAATTTTGAACTTAAAATCAACTTTAAATTATGTTTCATGTTTTTTTAAGTAAGTTGAAATTAATTTAAGCTCCCAATTCAAGTCAGTTTAATTTTTAAGGTACAGAAAAGCTAAGGAAGAATAAATTTGATTAATTAAAAAAATAACAATTATGGGCCAAAATCTTATCAGAAAATGTTATCAAATGCGCTAAATTTTCCGCTTCAAACTTTTAATAATATGTTTCTGTTAAATCTCATTCAACATAAAATAAATGCTCTATGAAATCGTCATATACTTCTTTTCAAATGTTAGATAAATCTCTTACAAAGACACTATTGATCAATTAATTAAATAATATTAAAACAAATTAGAGTAGTTATTTTACTTATCGTGGAATTGAGAAGAGCAAATAATTTTCCCATTCTATCCGCTAACCACGTTTGCATGTCTATCAACGGATTATCCACCGCCAGAACTATTGTCAGATTCATAATCAAAAGCGAATTATAATAATACGTTTATCCATCTACTCTTCCCGGGTGATGGTTTTGCGCCATTCTTTATCCCATTTTTCCTACCTTCTGAATGCAGCCGGCGAACGATCCCTTATCCCGCAGGCTCGTAGGCAGCGTGTGCACGTTGTGGATACCGCCGAGGTAGAGGCTGTGCGGTAGCGAAAGATGCCAGAATCCGTTCGGCGACACCGTCATCACTTCCGGCAGCTGATCAATCTGTGCGGTTGGTTGGTGAATTTGATAAATGAAAATGGCAAACAGAATTAATACAAAAAAAAAAGACGTTTTCCCCGTTGACGTCGGGTGCGCAGCTTAGCTTAGCAAATCGGATTAATTAAAGTGATCCTATTTTGGTATCCTGCGGCGCCTAGAGTGAGATGAGTGTGGTTGTAAGATTGGTGACCGCCACCCGTAAGCTAGTTGTTACCCGACCCACCTAACTGACCGAAAGGCTGTAATTTAATAAAACTTTTTTTCTTCTTGCACTCTGCCGTCTGGCTACCAGACGTTGCTGCAGATCTTTGCCGGGAGCTTCGGTTCGGTGCAGAGTGCACTGTAAAGCGTAAACGAACGAAGAGTAAAAATACGCCCTGTCCTGTCAGCTTTAGTGCCGCAGTTAAAGGATGAGTTTAAATTGTCACCAACAGTGAGGAAAGTTACTGGACGCTGGACGGATGATGGACACTGACGCGGGTTGTTGGAGGGGGGAATGGGTGGGTGGTGAGGTAATTACAAAATAAAAATTTAATTAAATCATTTCACTCATAGTGTCGGCTGGCATAGGCGAACACGTCAGTCCGTGTCTAGTTCAGGTCTCAGTTACACGAAACTGACAGCAATGCGAGCCATCCAGATATCCGGTTGTCGGTTACCAGCACAGCTCGACAAAAGTGAGAAAAGCGTCTCGTACAGATATGAGCTGCCTTCTGAACGGGGAGGCTCGTTTTACAAAAACAGTCATAAAGCAGGAACAAACGAGAACAACCCCATTCAAGGAACAATAATAAAAGCTTTGAATCTTGGCAATGGGACAGGAGCGTCCGGAAACGGAACCATTTGCATAGGCTAAAGCGTATATGACTTCTGTAAGTAATCTGTCTGTTTGTTGTGATTTTAGCTGATAGCAGGAAATACAGGGCGTAAGGGTGATGCCGTATCTGCACTTACCTTCAGCACTGCTAACCGTGACGTCCGGGACACTTTTATCGTATGCCACTGTCCCATGGTGAGAGGAAATTCGCTCCTGCAAGAAAGATGAACGATGGTGTGCAGGTTAAAATATGTTCATATAGCGCTGGGGATGGAGTTGTGCAGCTTTTCAATATAAATTTGATTATTAAATTCCATTCGTTGGTGTGTATTGTGGAGAGAATGGTTTCAACAGAAGGCCGGTTTGTTAGAGACGGATCAAAGTAAATTTCCTCGCAGTTGTATTAAGTGGCAGTTGTATGCATTGGTCATTCTTGTAAGCATCATCAATCATACAAACTAATTGATTGTGTCTTAGCGATTAGCAACAATCGTTAAACTAGATCCAATGCATAACTTGAATAAATGAGAGAACTTTCTTAACGATTATTTAAAAAAACTGGAACATATTTTCTTATTAACTTATATTTGACAATACCCATGTTTGTGGATCTATCAAACAATTTTTTTTTCAGTTTTTCAAGTATTTTTGACTTATCCTACTGTTTGAAGAATCATCTATAGCTTAAAAATAAAATAAAAATTTGAAAATATTGAGAAGGATAGTGCTCCAAAAAAATTCTTAAGAAGAAATAATTAATTTTATAATTTAATGCTGCTATATGAATAATCTTTCTTAAAAACTCTTACAACAAAGAACAAATTAAACAATTTTATTTACATTTAAAAATGAGGGTTTGATCCCAATAAGGCGAATCAACTGAAAGTTTTTAGTTGAGATTATCTTACAATATCTTGAAAACAATAAAATATTATATTTTTATACAAATTTCTATAACTACAATCACCGCTGCTGGATGCAGTTGTATCAGTTTTATTAATGGTGCTATCCAGATACTACAGATTTCTTGAAGTAGCAGGCCGCTTAACCATCGTTTGCACAAAGGTTGAACAGACAATGAGATTGAATGTTAATAAAAGGCGTTCATGAAACCAGTGACTAATTTGTTTTAATTTATTTTTTCATCAAAATTTTCAATAAAAAAAACTAAAACAAATTTAAAAACATGGACGCATGTACATGCATCATGTACATCCATTAGCGTAATAACTGGATGCGTATACGTTGGGATTTAAGGGTCAAAAGGATACATTGAATTCAAATTTACTAAATTATTCGTTATGTTTACAAGATTCTACACGTATACAACATCTATCATTCTTTAAACAACACGAACAGCTGCCCTCTTTACTAGACAAATGTAGTTTATAAAATTGCTCTGTGCAACCGAAAACAATGGCAAATGCACCAGAGTAACCAGAACCAGAATTTCAAATATTATTACAGGCTGACAACGCTACCATTCCCTTTGACCCTTTTGACCAGAAGTGCACACACACACAAAGGGGCTGTCCTGTTGAGGCTTCCATGCCATAACATTTGCGGTGGAAAACAATTAAATTTTATCCTTGCATTACATCGAAATAAAGTGACGCTGCTCGCTATGCTCAGCCATTCAACTGCAATAAGCCGTAGCTCTTAGACAAGCGATGAGGCTAAGGCTCGAAAACATCGCGTTTCCATCCTTTACAGAAAATCTCCACCACCAGCTCGAGTAAATACGAGCCTTTCGGAGGTGTCTTTCGGCTCTCGACGAATCAGTGACCGCAGAACCGCATCGCCGTTATGAAGAGTTTTTCCCACTCAGCGAAACAAATGCCATGCGTCCGTTACGATGGGCTACGAGTTTAGACGTTACTGTACGGTCCGGAAAACTGGCAAAGATGCACCAACTTTCCCCGGTGTGAAGAGAGAGCGACTGGGTGTGTGTGTGGGCACAAGCGCATCTCCATATGCGGGAAAGCTTTACGTGCAGTCTTTACGTTTCCCCGTTTTCGCGTCGAAAACACTCGAGGAAATAATAGTTTAATGGCTTTTAGGAAAACTCCTTACGGTTCTTTGCACTGCCGGGCTACCAGTATGCGAATAAATTATATTCTACGAACACGTTCTGCTGGCGCGTACCATCGAACGAAGGGTGAAGATAAGCAAAGTTTTATCAGTACACTCGGTACACGATTGTTCTTAATCTTTTTCGTCTGCGTGCACGCGCGCCCCGTGCGCCCCGTGGCTGCTCGGAAACGCTGAATGAACCATTAAAGCTGTCGAGTGCAGTGCCGTTCGGTTGAATTACGCTCCGTTTTGCCGAAAGTGGACTGTTTTGCTTTGTTCTGGCTAGGCAACCGCTTCATGGGGTGGGATAGCGATGGTAAGAAATGAATTTAAACTAATTGGAGATATACTTGACAGCAGGAGTTGTTTATAAGATGGCCTTCCTTTGTGACAGTGCGAATGGGAGTGTTGAAGTGGACGTAATTATGAGAATAAAATTTGTATGGCAGATAGAACCTTCTTCCTGCAACGCGTGCAACCTAGGCAGATTAATTATAAAAAGAATGTTTAACAAAATAAACGGGATTAAAACGAGCATTAAAACGGGCGGCCCGGTGGTGTATCCGATAGCGGCGCCGGTCTTCACACGGCAGGACCGGGGTTCGAATCCCGGCGGACCGCCTCCCCGTACGCAGGACTGACTATCCAGCTACGGGTATAAATAAGTCACAGAAAGCTAGCAATTGCTAGCAGGCCAAGACCTACAGAGGTTGTAGTGCCAGAGAAGAAGAAGAAGAAGAAAACGAGCATCGTGAGTCGTCGTTACTTTCCTTCCCTGTATCGCTTAATTTGTCACACAAAAGCGAACACGCCTAAAATATTTTGTGGTAGGTTCATGAGACCCTCGGGAAATGGACTATTTGTTCGCTCACCTCAAACCCAAAACTCGTACATTTTCCAAGGCAGATCGGTACGATTAAGCGTTTGCCGTTGAGTACAGTCGGCAGTCGGCTACTGTACAACGGTGCCGATGCACGGTGAATCGGAATTGAAATTTTAATTAAATTCCATCCATCGCGGCGTGATCGGGTCGGACGGTCGGTTGAACGGAGCGGTCCGCTCAGTTTGCTAATGACTGTTCGCGAAAAGTAGATTAAATTCGCGCATTAACATCAATCAACGCGTCGCGAAGGATTATCGGACCCGGTTGTGGTGAGCGGTTTAGTAAACTGATACCGGTGTTAACTGATGGAACCGTCTTAGGTTGGGTTTGTTCGTATCCCGGGCAAGGGTGTTATTTGTTTTTATTTTATAGTGTCTCTTTATGGGATCTAGCTATAAAACTGACCTGGTTTTATTGGTTCTTTTTTGAATAGATTTAAGTTTTTTTTTGAGTAAAAATGATTATCTCTTAAGAGTTCAAAATACACGTTTCTTTTAGTCGGTAGGGATGTTTTTTTAATACACCATCATTGACGAATCTTTTTTGCAGCGTCAAAACTTTAGCAAACTTTATTCAAATGTCTAAATCGATTTTAAAGCCACATATGACAGCAAAACAAGGGTATAACTCTACGACGTAATGAGAGCTTTTTGAATACTGTCCAAGCTTGCTAGGCTTTAAATACAGACAATGACTAACATCACATGACAGGTGAAGATTGGTGAAACAATCACAAGACTTTTAACTGCTCCAAGGAGATGGGCTTGTCTGTCTTCTCTTCAATCTGGCGCTAGTGAGGGCCATCTTTAGGTTGTCAGAAATAAAAACTTGTAGTAGCTAAAATTATTTCAACCAGTTCTTTTAAAACATTACACAATTAATCTTCTAACCAACATGCATGTAAGCGGCATTTTGACAAAAAACTGGAATAAATAAAGAAGTTAAATTAGTATTTAAGGCTTAACATAAATTATTAAAAGCAAAGGGAAATTAATGAAACTGAATATATTTGTTAAAGAAAGAGAAAAGAGTAAAGAAAATTAAACAGTGAAAAAAACAATTTAAAAATGCAATATCATACATCAACAGCAAATGCCATTTACATATTCAAAAGCTCTAAACGTTCATTTTCATCCGAGTGTTGCACTATTTTTCACCAATTCTTAAAAAAAAAATCCTTGCCATTTTCTCAACGTTAAGCATTTGTAGACCATTGATCATACCAGAACCGATGTTCATTAGTTGATCACCCTTCGGCGAAGCGTCTTCGCGTGCGAAGAAAAATAAAATCCCCCGAATGAAACATCAAACTCGTTTACTGAACACTCGTGACAGTTTTCACACCCGCCATCGCTCTCTCTCTCTCTCTTCAACATCCAACGACCAACGCTTCCTGCAAAGGCAGCAGCACGTAAATTAGATAAATTTTCCACCATCCATCCCTTTTTTTCGGCCATACAAAGCCTTACTCCAGGGAAGGAAAAGCTCTCATTTGATGGGGAAAAATGATGGTCCTTCTTCGTGTCGTTAACTGTGCGCCGTTTCTTGCGTCTCCACTCGGCTCATTTGCACAGTTCCGCATGGCTTTCCGCATTTTAACGACGACAGAAAAGATGGTGTGGGGTTTTCCGGGTGGGACTTCCACGAGGAGGGACCGGTTCCCGAAACCGGTTCGTTCATCATTTCCCATCCGTGTCCCCAATTGGTAACTGGTCCAGCAAGAAAGGCCGACCATGGTCCGGAAGGGTGATGATGGGTGGTGCGAACTCATTAAACTTAAATAAACATCGATATTATCATTCATTTAGTAAAGTTTTCAAATTATTTCCTGCCCGCTGCACACTTGGCGCTACAGAAGGAAGTAAGCAAAATGACCATAGAGAATGGAAGCGTTTCATCAATCGAATTGGCTTCTTTTTTTGGAAAGTGTTTTGTTGGTGTTTCGATGGTAGCTGGATAGGAGAAAAAATGCAAATATTGCTTCATTCTTATAAGCAAAAGGAAAATATGTAATGCTCTCTTCATTTTTTAAAATAATAAATAGACTCTCTTTCAGTCTCCTGGTTTGGCGCCGTTTTGAAAAAGCAATTTAATTATTATCGTCCTCAAAGTATCAACGGTTTGTTCACTTATTTAAGACGAATAGAAGATGTTTAATATTAATATTTGAAACACATCAATCCTTACAGAATCTTGATAAAAAACCAGGAAAATCATTTCGAAAACGCGAGAAATAGATTGCTTTATGCATTATGATAGCTATTTCGGTTAATTTTGACACATCACACAACTTCTGATATGAACCTCTTTCATGCATATCAACTGATTTGATTAGGAAGGACAGCAAATAAAAAAAACCACCCCCTGCTAACTCTTCACGACCGATATTGCAAGCACGAAAGCACCGGCGGTATAACGAAGCGTACGAGTTCATCATGTCGGTATGAATCGATCTGCACATCCATCATTCGTATCCCATCACCATCAGCGTCAATAACGTGTGGTGCATTAAGACCCGTGAAACTAGCCCCCCGAAAAAAGCCTTCCCAGCACCTTTCTGAGCACACATTCAAAATGGTTCAAACCAAGGTAGGAGATTTGATTGCAATTTAAAAGTCGTTTCTTCCCGAGTTTTCCCCTACACCGTAGTCGGCTGTTGCCGGTGGGCGATAATGGGTAGGGATCGGTGTCTGACACTCACCTGACGGTTGCTGGCCCGCTGCCCAGATCGTACGTGAACTCGACGTACCCCATGTTGAGGCAGAGCGAAATGTAATCACCGTACTCGTGGTGCCCACTGTACAGCAGCAGGCCGTCCTCCAGCAGCGGCTTGATGATGATCTGGTCCGGGCGCAATTCGGTGTATTACCATCACCGCATTCCCACGACAAGCAACGGGTAACGGATCGATTTCAAATGCATTTTCCGGTTGGTTGGTTTGGGCAGCAAAATTGATTGCCATTCAGGCCGCGTTGATGGAGGCGCCCAGTACCCGGTAGAAGCACGTGGCGGGCCGGGTTAGAAGTTTTGGCAAAACGGGCAGCCGTGAACCAAGGTGGTTGGTGATAATGATGCCGATGTCGAATGATTATGTTCGGTGGCAGCGGAGCACCGATGCGGGATGGCGCGATTGAATCGAATGTTGAACCGGGATAATAATGGGGCGCGATGTTTATTTGCAGTTGCGATTCATTAGCGAAACAATCAGCAGCAGCAGCAGCAGCAACAGCCGTGGATGGGAGATGAGTCCGGTGTTTATCCGTCGTGTGTCGCATAATAGAACAGGGGGGGAGAGAAAACAAGACACAAAACGAGATGGATTAGTGGTGCGTCAATGTGTTAAAGCTCAAGAAGAAGCCGTGTGCAACACGCACAGCCGAAACAGTATCTTTTGTCTAGTGTTTTAGTGTCCGATAAGTTAATCAGTGCACAAGCTGGCATAAGCATCTCTTCCAACCGTAAGCGAATAACTTGTCATTAGATAGTAGCACACGCGCGCACACACACACACATGGGAACATGCACATACTAATCCGATGCCGGTGAATGTGAATAATTTGTCAATTTACATGCCCGGGTGCGTTGGAAATAATTTAGCAACCGTTATTACCGGTTCCCAAGTGTTTTTGGGGGATCGAGTTAGTATGTGTATGTATGTGTGTGTGTGTGTGCGTGCGTTTGTTTGTGGGTTAATTAGACCTCAAATTGGTAAATACCTCTGATTTATTATTGTTTAAATACCTTTTTCGAGCGAGTGGCACAAAAACCGTATAAGCCAGCGCTTTTCATTTAGGCGCGTGTGTTTGTTTGTGGATTTAGAATGCGGTTTATTAACAGAGGGATTCAGTGTAACATAATTTTTTGTGTGTGTTTTTATTTGTCAATTTTTAAGCTTTTGCTTTTGGTGATAATTTTATTAAAAATTTTAAAACATAAATCTTAATTGAACGACTTAATTATTTCGCACTTTAAATACTTGTTTAAAAAGAAATATTCAAGTACTTTACATGAAACATACCTTTAACTCGAACCATATAATACAGCTGTCACCTAGTGGGGCATACCGTAGATACGAGGATCCATTGAAGGAAGGCACCTGTGAACAAGAAGTAAAAAAAGAAAATAGTTATTAAAATGCCAAAGTGTGTTGGAAAATGAAGAAGGAATAAAAAGTCATACATAATAGAATGACCATACCATAAAATATCTTAAATACATGCTTTCAATTCATCCACCGGCTCAAATGTGCTTCTTATAAAAATGCTATTACATTACAATACTATTCCTGTTCAAGAACTACTTAAATGTATGGTGAATGTTTGATTTGAGTGGAAATTAAGATTAGTTTTGTCAAGTGATATTTCAACGTTGTGATGTGATTTTCCATCAGTTCTGCCAATCTGAGAGGCTTGTTTTACGCAGTTCAGTGTTTTGAAGGTTGGAATTTGTAAACTGTCAACTAAACTTGTAAAAAACCTTCAACAAACCTCAAGCACAGTTTAACAGAACTGTTGACATATGAATTGTAAAAACTGAAATCTGAAAAACTGAACTTTTAAAGCAACAATTGAGTTGATTTGTTACACAGTGCTTTAAAGAAAGGAAAAATGTAGTTGACATTCCAAAATTAATGTGAATATTTGCATTATAGAAGTTAATGTTGCTTCCTGGAATTGAAATAATCGATGGATTGAAGCAATTTAGCAAATAACTAATTTTCAACGTTATTTTATATTTACAAACCACACCTATTTCTATGAATCTAGTATGGAAATTTGTCAACTGATTGTGATAATTAGATTTATCATATTCTAACGCAACAAAGACCCTATTACATAAATAATGGACAGCAGTTTTTATTTTGGTTCTCACACGCATTTTGATATTCAATCGAAAAACGAATTTCAATTTAATAGCCCATTTTTAACCAACCTACATTGGCTGTTGATTCTGTTTGTCTATTTCCAAAACGCTTCTGCAATCATTTTCAATTTCTTTTATTCCTTTTTTAATGCACAAAACCAACAAGAAAAAACGTAAAACAAAAAAGCAGAACACAACCAGTTTGCCGACTCTTTACTACCCCCATTGGCAAAAGGCCCAGCAAAGACCGAGTCCCACAGCTACCGACTCGCTAGTTCTCTATTAATCACGTACCTGTAAATCCAGTCGCATCTCGCATAAATCACCGCCAAATCCCAGCGGACAGAGACAGATGGCACCGTCATCCGACGGCAGACATTTACCCCCGTGCTGGCATGGATAGCGACTGCACCGATCGGTTATGCATTCCTCTGCACGATTTTACGCAGTTCGCCGGTTCGTCGTGGTCCGGAATTGTGTGGAGGGCGAGCAGCATTATACCATCATGATGTTTCCATATTTTTCATTTCCCATTATTCAGTTTTCCCATCCGTTCGAGCGATACACGTGTACGGTCGGTGGTTGAGTCGCGCGAACAATGTTTATGTTGTGTGATGTTGTATTATTATGTAGTGTTTTTTGTTTTGGTTGTTGTTCCGCGTTCGGTTCCGTTTGTTCGCCGATTTGTGTTTCATTTTTCCATTATTTATTGTTTGATCCCGCAGCACCATCATCACATCAAACCGTCGTCAAAGCAGCACGCCAACCCGCCGGATGAATTGATATGGAAATGAGAGAAGGAAGAAAGGTAAGGATGAAACATCGAGCACGAACACACACACACACACACACACACGCTTGTGCTACCGAGCTGTGAAACATGCAGGCACGAACGTTATTTTTGACATACAATTAACCCATCCTTCGTGCACCGTACTGAAAGGCTGTTAACATCAAACAGCAGCACACGGTAAAGGACCGTTTATACGATACAGCAAAAAGGGATAAATATAAATGATTATGGCACGGCTGTATATACACAGCAAATGTTGAAACATCGGGAAGAAAAGGAAAGCGAGAAGTACATTTTCGGGCACAAGTGTGTAAGCAAAACGAAAAAGCCCGGCCAACCGGAACGCAGGAGGCAAAAGAAATTCTTTGGTAGAAAAATTAATTATCATTTAATTAAATTGTAACGCAGTGCGATCATCGCCATCCAAAACTGGCTAGAAAAAGAAAGACAGGCGGATCAATGGTCGGGGAAAAAAAACGCCTGCAGTCGTAAAAGCCCTCCAGGGAGAATGGCGCTTCCGCTTAATTCAGTTATCTCCGGTGCTTTCTCTCTCTCTCTCTCTCTCTCTCTCTCTCTCTCTCTCTCTCTCTCTCTCTTTCTCTTGATCACCTTTGCACAACATTTTCCTCTCGCACACCCATCGGTGGTTGTTGGTTGTGTGCTAATGGAATGAAGTTTAAAACTAAGATGGACACAAAAAACTGCAAAGAAGAACAAAAAGAGTAACCAAACTTTCCAACACGCGATATCACGCGATTCCGATGTGGTGGGAAATGGGTGCCTGTGCCTAAGTTTTTCGCCCGAGGTACACTGTGCAAATGCAAAAGGATTCCGGTGCATCGAACGAGTGAGAATGGGCCGCAGAGTGGCATTGCGATGTTAGGCAGGAGGGCAGTGTATCACGAACAAAAAGTTTACCGGTGGCTAGAGAAAGGCAGTCATAAGAAATCAACATCCAACGAGCAGCAGAGCAAACGTCTTTCTTGGTCAGTGTTTCGAAATAAAGAAACTAAACTAATTTGATGGTGAGCTTGTGTAAGGTAAGGGACTGCTTCTTTACAATTAAGTTGCATAAAATATGAACAACATGGGAAGCATTTTGTACGGTGTAGAATTTGGCAATAGTTAAGAAACTTAAGTACCAGAAACTTTAGAAACTACAATATGTAACGAAAGACTCATCTTTAACTTTTTACAAATCATCAGTTGCTGTAATATTAGGTTTATTAATAAAAAACGTCTTAAAAAGCTCTAAGATGGAACTTAAAGAACATTTTTAAGGGTTTATAGGGTCTTTTTTTATAGGGAGAAATTAGTTGGCGACCCTTAGTATTCAAGTAATTTAATTAACAAATATAAATATTTATTTCAATATTGCTATTATTACTATTATTGGTGCTATTATTGATATCTCATGTAATCATTATATTTCTTGCGGCATAAGGGTTTACAATGATGGTGAAAATACGGCGTCCAGCCGTCATACTGGAAATTAAATAAATAAATAAGGGTTTACAAAAAATAGTTTAAAATTTCAATTTGTTTTGCACATCTGAATATCTGTAGGATGTTTATCAAATTAAAAAGTATAGAAAAAATGATTGAATATCCGATGTACAATGCTTCACTTGGGCAGCTAAAATAAGATAATCAATTTTCAAAAAATAAAATGTAACGAAACGTAGAAAATTATAACAAGATCGATAACGCTGCTAGAATCTAGGCACTCTGACAAAATATAAAGCCTAACCTAAAAGCAATTAAACTGAATTCTCTCGAATACATTGCGCTTTTGCATCTGTAACTGTTGTAGTTTCCCTCTCAACACAGAGCTATCTTTATGAAGTATTTTGTTAAATTTTTAAGACAGTTGCTCGTTCAAAAATCTTTTAAATTTGTATGGTCTTTAGTGAGAAACTTGTAAAAATGCTATGTATGTTATCAAATGCTTTAGAATGAATTAAACTTAAATTTGGTGCAAACTTGCTTGAAAGTTTCATAAAAGCAGGCAACAAAATTAGGTTTTAAAGCTACCAAAGTTGGTGGAAATTATTGAATTTTTATTTAAGATTTTTTACTAAATTAACTTTATGAAAGTGGCGAGAAAATTTGTCGAGTTAAGTAGTTTTAAAATTTTATAATTTTGTTTGTTATAAAATGGACAAATTGCTTCTGCATATCTGATTTGCTACGAGCAGCTTGTAGCAAGAACTTAATCGACAACGACAGCACACCAACAAAGTAAAAAACAGCTTTAAAATGAGCACAGCAACAATATTCTACAAGATGAAAATTTCCACGATAACACATGATTTACAGCACTCGGCTGCTTGCTCCCATTCGTTAATGATACACCAGATTTAGCGTGAGGTTAAAACAACAAAGCATTAAAAAAAAACACACACACTCCCATTTTACCTTTCCGATCGTGCTGTCGAAAACGCGTGCCCCAAGGCATTAAGAACCGTACTTCGAAGAAGTACGGCGAAAGAGTCTGGGACTTTTATTTTTAACTCCTTAAACCAAAACCGTTTACTCTTAGCATCCGATCGATGATACCAGACTTGCTTTCTACTTTGGCGGCTCCTGCGAAAGTTGTGAAACTAATTTAAGGGAAAGTTTCCACCCTTTTTTTTCCTATCACTGTGTTTGTATGGGTGGAAAGTGTAAGATTTTTTTATTGTTTCTTCGGTTTCGGTTCGTTGTTTTCATCATGACGCGTGAACTGACGTTCTGTCTAAGCAGTCAGAAAACCAATGCTTTCACGAGATGTTCCCCGGGTTCGCCGAGGTCACATGGAAAATTCTTGTTGCGATGGTGGAAAAGTAAAAAAAAAAAGAAACTACTTAAAAAAGTTTCCACTTTCAGTTTAGATGACAGCTTTCAGTTTTATTTTTCAGCTTCGATGAGTTGTTTTCCCTCTATCGCTTTCGCCACAAATTGTCACATCGGGTCGCCGTTTTGTCTCCCAGCCGTTCGGTGACTTGTTTTGTCATACTCGATTATTTGTGTCCCATACTTTTGCGTAAGTTTCTATCTCCATTTAGACACATTTACCAACCACCACCGGGGAAAAAGTTTCACCGTTCGGATAAACAAGCGGGACCGAAGACACGCGTGTCGATTTATGCCGTGGGCATGGTACGACCCGCACCAAACTCGGATTCTAAATAAGCCCGTGTCGATGTTTGTGTGTGTGTGGGTGTGTGAGTGAGTGTATTATGAACTCCCGAGCAACGTAAGCAACGAAACGACCAAGTGCGTAAGTGAAGAAAAGCTTTCAAATCCACAGGACACGCCATTTGCTAGTGGTTTGTTTTTCACGCCCTGCGAAACACACACACACATTCTAATGGAGGCGCCCGGTGCTTGGTGTAGTTTTTGTTTTGTTTTATATGTCGGCAAACTTTTACTTACGGATATCGAAACCGTGGGACACGTCGCCAAGTGCACCCTGCTGGAAGTTGTAATCGTGATCATTAGCGACAAACTTTCGTATACATCCAGTAAAGCCGGTGCTGACGGGAAGCTTCCGGTCCAGCCCGGTGATGTTGCCGTATCCGCCGAGAAACACCGGCTCACGGAAGGTGATGCGCGAGAATAGACCCTGTTGTGGAAAGGCGAGAAAGAAAGGAAAGAAAAACACAAGCATCAGACAGCATGTTCTACTAGCAGCGGCAACCTTGCAAGACGTAAAGGTGTGTGTTGATTGAGCAGATACTCGAATTGAGCGGTGTAATGAAATGCATCTCACAATGGTTGATGTTTGAAGGTCGTTGTACACGCCACACTGTACGTACACTGTCTATCAAACTTATGATAATGTTTGGCCGGTGGGTGTGGGAATTTTGGTAATTGATCTTGCTTTTTCTAGGAAAATTTGATGGGATTTTGATGGGACTAAGAAGAAGCAGCAGAAGTAGAAGCACGAAACGCGACATGACGCAGCTCAATTTCGGCGAAAGCATCAGACTAAAAGATAATATTTGTGTTACATCACAGAACCATCGTTTGGGTTCTCAAGATTAATTTCGATGATAAATGCTACCGCGAATACTGGCTGCAAAAAAAAATGCTTCAAATGTCAAACCTGAACATCTGTTGTCTCTGAAGTTGTTGTTACAATTATTTATATTTTCGTTGGGAAAAAAGCAAACTTTTTGAGTCTTAAAATTATTCAAGATTATCGCAAGCTTTCGTATGCGATTGAAATGTTTGTTAATTGTTAACTGAAGATAAATAAACAATCTCTATTAATTAAACTAAATTAGATTTCAAAAATTAATTTACGATGGGGGCGCCTGGTGTTTCAGTTGAGCAAAAACGTGGTATCGAGAACTAATTAAGAAGGTCCGGACTTACAAGGATTTCAAGATAAATTAGAAATGCACGAAACTTTGTTAAATTTTGTTAAGGATGAAGACAATCAGTCTCAGGTAGAACTTTGCTCAGTTGCTTTCTCTTTATTGAGTCTTGCCAAGATGCTGTTGATTTTTGTCAGACATTTGTTAACAGGAACATCAGGAGCAGGAAAACAATGATGTTTCAGTAATGACAGAAGAGAAATTTATCTTGAAAGTTCATCAGAAAACAGGCCAAAAATGGTTCACACATTAATAGTTCGTCGCAGAACAATATCTCGGAGCAAGAACTGAATAATCAGTTACAGAAAATATGAGCCAAAGAAGTCATATATGGTCACCTTATCGTATTATGCTTTAAACTTTTAAATCACTATCAGAAAAAATATCTTTTCTGTGAACAACCATAAAAAGGTTTTTAATAGAAAATAAAACATTTAAATGCTAAGAAACAAAATATTCCGGTTTGCTAACACAATTCAACATGACAATTCTATCCATAGTACTAAACAAACGAGTCAATTGAATTCGCTCAGCTACTAATCCACGACAATGAACATGTTCCTTTGCCGATATCCAATGACCTGTGCAGTCAATCATCTATTATTGTGCCACAAACACACACACACACGCACATATCCAACCAAACATCTTACCGTAATCTCCACAATCACTTTCAACAACGCACGGGCACATTGTTCGAGGTCAAGTCGCGCTCGATCCCTCCCTCGCCAGGCTAATATGTTCCAAGACCACCGACTTAAGCACGTCGTTAATCAGAAGGATTTTCGAGCAGTACTCGAAAGTGCAGCAGTAGCACCAGTGGCAGTAGTAGTTATAGGCACATCGTTAGCCACCCACTACCACCGCCAGTCCAGTTTGGCCGCTGGACTGATATATTAAGTCATTAGCAGCAAATTGAATCCCTGCCATAATGCTGCTACCTACTGCTGCCCGCTTTCCCTAGCTCCGCCTTGTTCCAAAAACTCTGTTCCACACCCGTATGACCCGAAATCAAAGCACTCGAACAGTAAGACGAACTGGCAGAGAGGACACCGTAGGAGCGGCAAAAGGGACGTATCTCGATTTCAACCCACATAATCACACCGTAACTCTGGTGAAAATTTTCACTTCATTTAACATCAATTTTCTCGCCAGCTTTCTACGCACCGGCCACCGGCTTTCTTGATGGGTACCTTCTGTCCCGTGCCGATAATATCTTGGCTCGAACTGTTGGGGACCTTTGGATGTGTGAGTGTGTGTCACCAGGGTCAAAATTATCACCATCATCGTACCACCACCACCGATGCTGACAATTTATGGTATCAAATAAAAGCAAACATCAACTCGGTGCGCTGAAGAGTTCGGGTAGCACAATTTTATGTTGAAACATTGCTTGAACTTTGAACAGCGCTGGCACAAATCGTAAGTCCGGGCGCAGCTATTTACACGGATCAACAGCTTTGGCTCGATGCATAATTGATGGAGTGTGTGCAATGCTCGCCACCCCGTTCGACCGCTCGCCGCATATAATTGAGTGCACATTTAGGTCAGTAATTTTATTGTGCATTAAAATCGTTAATCCATTGGACTGCAGTTCCGGTGCTCCGGATGTTCATTTGACACGGTACCGCATGCGATGACGGAGACAATTCGAGCTTCAGATAGGAGAAGAAAAAAATCGATCACTGTCTATTATTACCATCGCAACGGATGGCGTATGAGTTCTTGGAAATGCGCTCGATGGTACCCTGCTTTTCGGTTTATAAATATATTTAGATAAAGTCAAACCCGATTATTGAGTTCGCCGAATACCTTTGGTCAGGGGTTTTTCCCGCCGCAGGAGCTTTCCGAGAACAAAACCGTCTCGGTGAGCAGATTTGTTTGTTCGTAGATTCTAGCAATCGGCTAAAGATAAGCCGATGAGAGGAAATGTCAGATATGAATTAATGCCATACCTACGACAATACCCAAGGCTATTTGAACCCAAAAGCTACAGCACGCTTGTCGAAGCCCGTCCGGAAAGCTCCCACGTGTACGTTACGATCTAATGAAAACAAGTAAGAGTCTGGTGCCAACCCGGGCCCAGTCACCTTCCTGAATTGACCTTCCATAATCGGCTTCCGGCACTCAATCGATGACAAATGGTCCAATCTTGAGAATTACTTAGCCCCATCCTAATTTATTGGGGCGTACATGGCGGACGCTCGGTACACGGGTTTGCAACACAAAAGCGTCCACAGCAGCATTGACCACCGGATCACTTCATCCGCCGTTAGAATAACGCTGAGAAAACCCTATCGTTGTGCCGGACCTTCACACCACTCACACACACAAACCCCGAGTTTCAGAGACCGGGAGGTGTTTAGCAGCAGGGAAGTGGAATTGTTCGTGTCTTTCGAAGCGCCCAGCTGTAATCTAGAGAGTAAACATAATTAAAATCCCATTGTTTCCGGCCTGTATCCCGCACTGACGGTATTAAGCTTCGGCCAACCGGCGCGTTGATAGCTGGTAGAAGGCCAGGGCAGGGATTATGCAACTGGTATGCTTCAACCGGAAACCTATCTGTGCTGCTTCCGGTGCTGACCCGGTACCGGAAACGGTACCGGAGCGAAAGTTTGAAGTTAGTGGAAAAGCGGTCGAGCTGGTCGTTTGTAAAATCGTTAATTCCGACAACATTCCGACGGTGTAGCGTGTGCTGTATGTGTCGCTGTGTAATACGGCGAAAGTCCGGTCCAGCAAAAGCCCAGCCAGGAGTCAAAATGGTGGGCACTGTGGTGACGCACCGTACGCTGTAAATGCGGAAAATTTGATTTACATGCAATTGATGGTAACGTAAATATTATTTTACACCGTTGTTGACGGTCTGCTAATTGTTGTGAAAATAATATTATTGTATCTAAGCGATGAATAATTGGTAGGAAGCTTGTAAAGCTTGTAATCTTCTAGAATAATAGTTTTTAGACTATTTGAATGGTTGTTAATGCTAAATTTAAAAAATAAATTGAATAAAGGTATCTAACCTTCGTACAATAAAGTTGGGTATCTGCATTTGAACAATAAAATAAAACCACTTTATTCTGTCTTCACACTGAAACATTAATATTCACAAGCCATTTAGGTTCAAATTTATAAATACCATATGAACAGATTTCCACATTCGAGAGTAAACTAATATAGACGAAATACATCCTTGTAATATCTGATTTTTAACAGAATGTTAAGCGACATAAGCGACTCGCGATGTTAAATCGATGTTAAACTTCTAATTTATCTCTAGACCGCATTTGAACAGTATAGCGTTTATTTTTCGGAGTGGAGCCAGCCACATTAAGAACAATTAAAATACCTTCTTTTGTAACTAAGTTTTAAACATAATGTTGTTGATTCAGGGATTTACCGAACGAAATTTAAAGGTTAATGTTATCCCTGTATATTCGTGTCCCTCATTCTATAAATTTGTATCCATTGTTTAATTCTTTTCGATGCATTCTAGTTGGTTCAAGAAGGTATGATACAGACCTAGTAAGCCACTCGAAAAAAAAACCATTTACGTTGAATCGGTATATTTACAACACAAAATTATCCTACAGCTTTTTTCGTTTTGTTTATTTAAATTGATTAAGGCCTGGCGCTGTTTTTCTTTAATTTGATAAAATATTTGAAATTTATAATTTTGAGTTAAAAAATCCATCCATTGAGATCTATGATGGATGGACTTTAATTTTGGTGTATATTTTTAGACATTTTGCAGCTTATATCTCCATACAAACTGACAGACAATACAGCGCCAAACGCGAACTATATTGAAAGGAAATACCATAATAAAGCCCTTCTGACACATTGAAGTAGCTACAAAACTGTTGGCCGTTTCACGATTAGTTGACCGGATTGTATTAGCATTTTGGATATTCCATTCCATATCTGCGGCAAGTTTCCATTGGATTATCTATCAAAAAAGTATGGAAATAATAATAATCCTCTAAACCACATTTTCGTTTCAATATAAGATGTATTTTCAACGCTTCCAATGAAATACTTGATTTTGAACAAGTCTTCTCTTCTTTCTTGGCCTAACGACCTCTTAGGTCATGCCTGCCATTTCTGGTTTACTAGACTTATTGTTACCGCATAGCTAGATAGTCAGATCTCACTATGGGGGCGCTGCTGTCGCATCTACGACCGGGCCACCCCCAACATATTTTATCGAAAGTTTACATGATGTGCAAGATGTGTACGTAAAACACGCTATTACGGCACCTTATTTCAATTTTCTTTGGCTCAACAAAGCGCAGCAAAACCCCGGTGTACGAAACATAAACTCAAGCAATTTATGCTTAATAAATTAAACTAGTATTTTCAGAATTCACTATCTGAATAAGTATCCAACGTTGATACGGAGGAACGGTTAGGATTCGGTTCGATATTTATTCTTGCCATGCAATAGACCTGCGCCACAACCACTACACAAGCTACTTGGTAATATAGCCTCTGTTCTTCTTAGTCTGACATTTAAGCACTTTATTGCTTGCTATATAAAACACGCTCACATCTGCTTTCGTTCCCATTTTTGTCTGTTTGGATTGATAGTCCAAATCAGAAAATATAACAGCATTAAGATTTTAATTGTGATTCTTACCAATTCAATTCTTAAATCAAATTTGTCACTAAACTAAAGGCCAAATAACAGAAAAATTATATCTGACAGAATATATTACGTCCACTGTTGTCTCTCCGTTACGATTGTTTGTCAGATCCAGCTTAACCTTATTCAAACCGACAACCAAAACCAAAATGAAATGTTTGATACAGTTTGATAGCAAAAGACCCGCGCACACAATGCAACAATTTCACACAAAATACATCCGTATTCATCTTCCCGGTGGTACACTGTTACCAGCAACGTTATTTATTTGTGTACGGATGCAGTAACGATCCCTTGGTTTAAACGTACGTCATACAAATCAACCACAAGTAAGGCAGAGCGCCCCGGCTTCAAAACACTACCGGACACCATCCGTCCGCCCACTGGCAAAGGTTTCCGAACGTTCGCTCACAAAGTTGCAAAAATAATCAATTTGTATTCTTCCGTTCACAGCACAATACTGCAATTTCCGTTCATTCCGCCGGAACGAAGAAACTCGTGGCACTGCAACTCGCTCGCCCGGTGCCACCGGAAGAAAGTTCGGTACCGATCGGGAAGAAAGTTCGCCATTGCGTCTTGGCGGTCATGGTCTCGGAAGCGTTCCCGGGATCGCACCGCACAGTTGGACTCGTCGGAGATTCGCCGGTCGGTATGCGGCAGTTGCGGTGCAATGCACAAAATTCTTTTGTTGTGGGGTATACAAACAATTCTGATGAAATTTGTGGTCTTTGTGATGCAATACAACCCTCGGCTAACGATATGTACTGCTGCAGTGCTCTCTTACTCTAAATACCACACGAACGCGGTGGGCCGAAGAACGTGGACGAGATGTATTTTTCACCCGTAAATAGAAAAGCAATGTGGAGGAGTAATTCCTTCGGTGTGGATGGATGGGCGGAAAAATTTGGACAACTTTAAACGCGTAAAGAATGGGTCTTACCTTCGAACGGCCCTGCACTCGGTTGCCCTGGTTAAGGACGAGCCACGCGTCCCAACGATGCCGGTAGATGGTAATCGTGTTCCATTGGTTGAGGACGATCGTTTCCTCTGACTTGACGCGACCCATGCCCGAGCCACAATCGAACCTGCAAAAGAATATGGAAGATATTAGCAATAAACATTGAACTAGATAAATTCTGATAGGATGTCCAATGATCATGGTTCCAGAAGGTAACAAATTAAACATTCTAACCACAATTTAATTGAAATTGAAATCATTCATAAAACGAGTCAAAGGTCCGCGCATAATATATTTCCTTCCCAAGTAATTTATCTCGAACGGCAAACCCAATTTGTTCCGCAGTTCGTTAGGAAGATGAATTCGCCATCTCCTGCGAAATCGTTCAAAGCATTCAGCAAAAGCAAAAGTCCAACACAATCGGCTTACCGGCGAACGGATTAAAATAGGAAAGTTTCGTCGTTTATTGTCGTTTTTGGAGCGACGGGCGAAAACTTTTCACTGTCTGCATGTCTGCAAATCGCCACCACCCGCGTCCTACCCTTCACCGAGCAGCCTCAACCATTATCTTTGCTCTCGTTGGACACATTTAAACGGTGACTGTCAAAGGCGTAGAAGCTGGTACGAGTGAGCTTCACCCATTTAGCTCACCCGAACCGGGGTCGTTTAACGATGCGAAAATTATCCTTTCCAATGACAAGCGCTTGAGAACAATGAGAAGAGTCTAAATATTGTTCTCCGCTGAATCGGAACCACTTGAACGTGGATGGAGTTACCGACGCCAAAAGCGAAAAGACCATACCCAGTCCCATCAAAGCACTACCGAATCAAAGTTCTCAATAAGCCCTACAGAGAGACACCTCACACCGCAGACTCAACTCCAACGTCCACGGTTTCCAGCTTGGCAGGAAATAAATAAAACGTGCCGATAATATTTCCTCGCCAGCTTCATCTATCATCAATTAAAACTAATTCGTTCCACTTTCGCGCTCGAGTAATGGCCATCGATCTGTCTATATTTCCTCGCCGTGGGTAAAGCGGTTGGCAAAACCGGGAAAGGAGCAAACTCTTGGAGCATGGTGGCGAGAAAAAAATTAACATCAATCGAGCTTGCTATTGAGCGTGCCGTTGATATGGGTCATTCGCCATATTTCTATTCTTGGGTTGGATCGGGAAGAAACTATACTTTACGAGAATGGCGAGCCAGCAAGTCGTACCGCTAGATGCAACATGTACCGATAGCACGTGAGAAGGATACATTCATCTTGGTAGAAGCTTTCGTCCGCAAATAAATTACTTTATTAGCGTCTGCAGTGGAACCAAGCTTCAATTAAGCTGAGTTGTCTGTTAAACAAGAATGTGTGTATGTTGGTAGTGTATACTGTCCTTTACTATCTTAATTGGACTATCAAAGTTATTAAAATTATAGTTATGTCTTACATCTTTTTAAACTTACTTTAGGCGATAGGTGTCGAAGCCTGGGACAAGGGCCTGTTTGTGAGTTTAACTGCTTTTCTATGGCATTCGTCATATTTTTCATTAGCTTTTTGTATAACCTGCCTTACGAGAGGTCAATAGTTGTAGCTTGTAATTCAACGATAAATATTCAATAAAGCCGAAACTGGCTACAGGGTTCAGTATCCATTTTGAGTCTGATGGCAAATCAACATTACAATGGTTTAGTAATAAATAATTAAATTTCAACACATATTTTTGTTTGTTCTTTTGTTATAATTTCTTGTAGATCCATATGAGTTGTCACTGAAATTTCAAATTCTATCTAAAAGGTCGGCTCATTCCAAGACGAAAACATCTGTACCGATTTGGAAAGATTCCTTCAACTCTCCGATCTCATATTCATGAACGCAGGCTTGGAGAATACAGGCACGATTTTTACCCGATCTCTTCAATTTCTACGCATCGCGGATGACATAAACATCAACGTATGGACACATCTGTGGTGGCATGGGAGGCGTACACTCGGCTGAAACACAAGACCGATAGGATAGGATTAAGTGTCAATGCAACGAAGACAATGTACTTGCATGTCGGAGGTTCCGACCGTGACAATGTCTAACTGGGAAACAGTTTGACGGCGCTAATATTCTAATGGTGGTCAAAGTCGGAAGGATCTACCAAAACGCTTGTATCAAAAATCCAAATTGAATATATTTTTAATTGAAAAGGCTAGATTTTAGAAAGCACGTTTAGAAAATCTATCCCAGGTTTTTATGAGATTCATAACCATTCATTCATTCATAACCCATCTTTTTCAGTGCGTTCGTGGTGTATCCTTAATAAATTGCTAATAAATAAATCAAGATGATCAATCAGCTTCGGAGTTTTTAAACACACTGGATAATAGAAATTCAAAAAAGAAAATGTTCCATTTACTTATTAAACATATGTCTCATTTGTTGAATACTGTTCCTCATCAACAGGTAGCTCTGATATTCATTTCTTCCATTATCTGTTTCCCTATTTGCTCACTGGCCTTTAACTGGCTCCCATAGACCATTGTAAACCTATTCGAAGCCGACCAGGACCATCCGCTGGTGCCTAAACAAGACACTCAAGAGGTACCACAAGCCTCGAATCATGAAAAATGGTTGGCAAATATTTTCCATTTACCACAGTGAGCGGCACAACTCTCATTCCAAACGCCAGCCACAACCTCTATAAGCTTCCATCCCAGTCCAAGTTGTCCAGCGCCGAAACCCTGGAATGGTGACCCACCATTCGGCATGCATGACCTGTACACTTACACACACACATACAGGCTAGCGAACAAAGCGGAAAAGCGTGTTCGCCGATGCCCGGTGCTGCTGCAGTTTGCGCCATTTGCCATTTTGCGCCCGGAACCTGCCCGAAACCCAGCCTGTCGAAGTGGTTCAACACATACATTTATCTTGCATAATTGAACATTCCTAGGAAATTAATGTACACATAAATATCAGTTGCCAGCTGATTTATGGGCGCAAGTTTTTGTCTCCCCCTTTTTGCCGGCGCCGAGCGTTGTGTGTTAATCCTTGGCCGACTAAGTTGGTCGGGCCCACCAATATCCCGGTGGTCTCCCGATCGGTTTCCAGCAATTGGTTCTCGTGTTGGTTGAGGGATGAAGTTGTTGTGTAGTTTTGTTTCGCTGTTGCGTCGGGTCCGGCGACAGATACGGCAATACGACTCCGTATCGGTCGGAGAACTTATAGGTGCGGTTGAATACACCTCAAGAAATGGAGTTTTTATTGGACATAGTTTTATCGCCCTTCATTCAAAAGCCATAAATATGTCAACCCAGTTTAAAGTTCTACTGGTTTCAATATGTTGTTCTTGATAGGAAAACTTCTTCAACACATCCCCCTGTTGTCAATCATCGAATCAATTTAATCAATCCAGTAAAAATGGTTACCATGCCTTTCGACGCTCGCCAGTGTTTACTGTTGCCGTTGCGTCCGAGTTTCCAATCAAAATACATTTTATTTCGCTTCGCTGGCTACAATTCCCCGTCCAAGAAAGGATCGATACCGCTACCTTGCCAATCAACGTTGGCCATAAAGCAAAAAACAGTATACATATCGAACCAGTACACGGTTGGGCAATTCCAGCTTCACTAGCTAAACAAACGGAAACGGACGCTCGAGATGCTGAAAATAACATTAATAAAAAAGCAGCATTCACTCTCTCTCTCTCCTACGCTCGCTCATTTCATCTAGACCGACCCAAACCCCGCTACGTCACGTGCACATGAACTAAGTCAATATCCCGCCTTTGCCTTATATTCTATCCGCACACCAACAGCCATTCCGGTCGAATGGAGCAACACCATTTAAGGCAAACCTTCGGCTGTAACTCAATTAAGTTGTTGACAAACATTTTCGAACATTTGCTGCAATGTAGCAGCACAACTTAGGGACAGACAGACAAAGAGAGAGAGCGTGAAAGGAAGAGAAGGCTATCCAAAAATATCAACGCTTGCTTGCCGACGCCGTCAACGAGCAGCGAAGGATACCGGCCCGATCTGGCTTCACTTTAAAGAAGCAAACACAGTTTTGGGCATGGTGTGTTTGTAAATTAAGCGCACCCAAAGCAAACACTAAAAACCCAACGGAATGGATCTATTTTTAAGTGTAAAAGTGTAAAGTTCCCCGAACATTTGGGCGCACTTGCTGCTCGCTGTATAGCCCACCGTACAGCGGGATGTGCGAAAAATGGGTTGCATTAAAATAAGGCCAAAGCATTTCGTTGCGTACACCGGAAGCTGATTCTTTGGCTGGGTCGATTTTTTTCTTTTCTTTTATTCCTGCAACACAAACAACAACCCTTCCTTTACACGGGGTTACAGCTAATGGTTACGGCCATTAGGCGAAATAAGGACCACCAAAACGCACCCGGCAGGCAGGGCAGACTGTGTTGCTTCATTTGCGAACAGTTTTACGTTTTACGGAACGGGAAGTGAATGTTTTAACTTCACGCTGGTGCGGTGGTGCTGACGGTTTACTTTATAGGCGAAAATTAATTCGCCAACAGTTTGCACAAAACGATTCCGGGAAAATGAGCTACTGTGCGTTGTGGATTTTGATGGTACTTTTCATATATCTATTTTAATGGAAAGTTTCCAAGAAATGCAATTCAAACAATGTTGAGAAGACAGTCTGCAGGAAGCAACACGATGCACAAACAGTTGCTTCTACCGCAGTAAGTGCTTGGTAGTAAGTTACCGGGTAAAAGAGTGGACCATTCGTTCACTCAGCTTTCTCAGCTAAGACCCTCTATGTCCTTAATAGAAGGATTTGATTGTCCTAAATAGAAGCGTACGAAAAATATTGCAAACAAATTAAAGACGTCAAATTCGTGAAGTTGGAAAGCTCTCCGATATTTTTCACTAATTTCGAAGCTATTTGTTAAAATATGTCGTCTGGTTGTCATGTAAATTTTACATTCCACCTGTTTCCTTTATATTTAAAGGCGATGCTCAAGGCATAAATCTGAAATTTGCTATTGTCGAACTTGGGAACCCGTCCGCAACAAAATTCCTCTACACGGCCTTTTGGAGGATTTTGTAATGAATTTCCTTCGGCAACAGAGTCTCTATGTTAGTAGATCCGTCAAACGACAGAATTTGTTGAAAGGTTAGGTTTATTGAAAAACTTGTGCTCTTAAGTAAGTTCCTGGTAGCTGAAGCAAAGACTGCGAGGACTCTTCGACATTCAAGTCCTTGGATAAAAATTAAATTACGTGTCTTTGCCTACGTCCAAGTCCCTTGAAGGACGAGCTATCTTGAAGATCAATGGCTTGAACGATATGATCTCTTTGGTTACGAAGTCTCTTGGAAGATGACGATCAATGACTTTGAAAGGCTGCTATTAAACCATTGCTATGTGTTGAATATGTGTTATTATATCTTTTTCAACTAGCACTAACAGATGAAAATTTCGACTATTCTAAGAATTTAAGCTAGAAATCAATGCACTGTATAAATGCTTGAACATTTTTTATACGTACCAAAACTCGACGAATCCTTGATGCAGCAGCAGCGCCATAAAGTCACCCGTCAAATCGTCTCGCTCGCCAGTCAGCAGTAAAATTCCATCAAACGATTCCGGTCGAAATTCGACGTGTAGCTGCGGGAGACAAAGGAAAAACAAACAAACACAGTCAAATGTACATCATTATTAGTGTGGAAGGACAAACCCTAAAACCCTCTTACTGAGGCTTTACTGCACTGGAAGGGACACATTTAAATCGATTAGAAAAGATACATAAACAAAACGTTAGCGTAATGCGCCCGGTACGGGTAATCCTGGTTGTTTCCGGCGTGTTTTATTTTCAACATCCGCACATCAGTGCATCAATTCAATCGAACCTCAACACACAGCCGTAAAATGGTGCAATTTGATGCAGAAGCACAGATCCTTTCGTTTTTATTTAATTTTTTTTAAACCCCACCAGGCAACGCTCTGGTGCTAGGAAATTTTTCACCAAAAGAGTTTTCCCGCTCGGTACATTTATATACAAAATTCGAGTGTTTACGTTTAAGTGGATGCATTCTTCGTGTACTAGCGATTTAATTTCGCTCGAATACCCTTTCTAGCGGGTTGTAGTGGCTGCAACAGTAAAAATTGTTTGCCAACAGTGGTGTTGTTTTATTGTTTCGTTTTTTGTTTTTTGTGTAAAACCGTGTAGAAACTGGGGACGTTTTATAAAAAAAGAGAAAAAAACGTCGGGGCCTAAAATACACAATAGCCATAAAGCCACAGCGGGTGGAACAGCGCGCCACATACACACAGTACGACATCAAACGGAATAAAATACGCAACAACAACAAAAAACACACACCTGCACAACTACAACGCTCCAAAACACCAGTGAAACGGTGTGCAAACATTGCACGGCCGTGCGGTAGCGACTTGTTTTTGGATCAAATAAAAATTAAAAAAGCAACAAACAAGCTAACAAAAATAAAATGGTAAGCCCCATTCGCTCAAACCTTAGCAAGGTGTTACCACGGACACATACAGACACACCCACACACACACACACTCCTTCACAACAGGATCTGTATTATCGGTACAAAAACTTTTTCCGTGACGTGTTCTCCATTGCCTTTGGTTTGAATATCATAACAATAACAACGATACATGAAGCATGGAACAATTGTCGATCCCAGGCTGAAATGCATGGCAATGGTATGAATATTGGGAAGCACAATTTCACTGGGTGATGTGTATGTGTGGAAGTATGTAGAAAAACAGCGCACAACAAAACTCGAACAACCACCACCACGAAAGCTCAAAAAACCATTCATCTGACCATTGACGGTCGACAGTGCAGTTGGTGAAATTTGAAGGCTCTGGAGAAGCACACAAGGGTAAAAACGGCTATTTTTTTGTTTTGGCTATTGGCTAACGCCACTCTCGCTGGGTGCATCTCAGTTTATCTTTCTGTGTGGAGTTCCTGCGGTAACCTTTCGCACGTGGGCTTTGTATGTTTCGCGCTCTATTGCGCACGGACTGTTTGCGTGTTTGGTGTTTGGTCTGAAACGCTTTAGGCACATGGCGGAAGGAAAGCGAATGAGAAAGAGAGGCAGGAGTTTTCACTATTCTATAACGCCGCCGGACGCTGATTGGAAACGAAGTGTGCGTGTGTGGTGTTGGTTTTGAAATTGACACTGATAGCGCGTCTGTTTTGTGGCGTATGGCTAGACTGGAATGGAAAAGTGTATGAAAAATGGAACCCGCCGGCAAAAACTAACAACGCGCAAACCTCATCCAACATTGCTACAACAACGGCTTAACAAATTGATCCCGATGATATGTGAGATCCGGACGAACAGACAACGATTCTGTGTTTTGTGCTCCAGTTCTGCTTTTTTTTTTGTTGTTGTTGCTCTGATCTTTGTGGATGGTTTGCAGCTTGATAATAGAAACGGGAACAAAAACACAATCTGAATACCGAACGTTTACACTGATGTATGGCTGCAATGAGAAAGCTGGACGGGAAATAAAAAAATCCGAAACCACAGATGAGGCAATAGGCAATGAGCAAATGGCGGTGGTGGTGGATGATGGATATAATCATTATTTTAAAATAGAGCTACAAATGCTTGACGCTTGCGGTGGATACGTTTTAACCACACTGACAGTACTAAATAAAGAAACACCATCGTTAATCGGCGCATTGTATAATGTACACGTGGTTGATAAATACCACGCCGAATGGAAACGATTTCCGGTCATGTATTTCCTTCAAATTCCATGAATAACTCAACTAATTAAATTAACAAAGTTCATACGATTCTATGCACTTATTGCTACATCAGTGTGACGTATTATGAATTGTTGGCAACTAACCTGTACATGTTTGTAGGCTCCTCTCAGCGCTGGAAATGCCACCCAG
>KZ061612.1:10581-34454 GCA_002091835.1 Anopheles maculatus
CACACACAGCCTACGGTGTTGGTGGTGATGGGGTACCAGACAGTGGTGCCGGTGAACGGTGGGCTAAGGGGAGCAGAAAAACTCCCGAGGTGTTAAGTCGCGGCGGACCATAGTCGTCGCGGGCCGTGCGGTACCGAACGGTATGCAGATGTGCAACGGAGTGTGGAATGCAATTGCGATGTGTCTGCGAACAAGCAGCGTCGTCGTCGTCGTCGGCGGCAAAAAACTTTGGTGCGAAAACAGGGAGGAGATTGGTCCTGTTCAGGTTAAACCCCCTCCCCGGTGTATATGGGGCCCCGTTCTTGGCTCCGGGTTTCGGAAGGTTGGTGACCGTCTTCCGAAGCGAGACGAGAAATTCATTCTCATCTGTGTATCTATCTTTGCAGCATGCGGAGTCTCCTGCGCCCGGTGGATAATGAATTTGGCATCAGAGCCACCGTTGAGGATGGCGACGACGACGACGACGACGACGCAGACCAGGATGGAGAGCTCTCTGGAGTCTGTGTTGCCGTTCACCCTCGAGCAGCTTCGCACGTTTTATGCTCGCTCGGTACCGCTTTTAACACTCGGTGCCGCCTGACGCGTTTATTTGTACGCTGCGAAGCCGATTCTGCGTCTGGCAGGAGGACGCTATTTACCTTTATTTTGCAGCATTTCGCATCTGGCACGCATTGCTTGTGAGCGTTCTGTGAGTGCGCCGAAACTAATCTTTAATTGTGTTGCCACCAGCACCAACCGTTGGAGGAAAATGATTACTGCACCGAGCGCATCATCGTTCACGTTTCCTTCGCCAACCCTTCGTTCGTTGGATTTTTATTTCCACAACCACAGATTGATTCGAGCGTTGGTCTGCGGCGCTGTTACTTCCCGATCTGCCATAGTCGGTGCCAGATTAAAAACGTTTTACCTTCCATTTTTCGACTGGTATGCGAAATCTAAAAAAGAAAAGCACAACAAAGCCCACTCCGTAACCGAGATTGGGTTGGGCTGATCGTTGATGGATCTCCTAGTCCATGGCAGGCTCGCTGGTGGCATATTTGGTTGCCGGTGGGAACGCAAACGGCCGGACATTTGGATGATTGAAAGTGTCCGACCGTGTCTCGCTGCTCCGTTCTCTCGCGCGCGGGGCTAATGAACGTCTAATGTTCATAATTATGATCTGTCATTCGCTTCGCGCACGATTCGGTGTGGCCTCGAATGGTACGCGGGAAAATAGAAAGAGAGAAAGAGTAAAAAAGGCTTATACACTTACATATCCCATAATCATACCGATTCGGGATGGCTTTCTTTACGATGGGGGGATGGATCAAAGGGGGTTTCAGCGTTCCCATGCGGTGGTGGTCTTGTGAGGTGCAGAAGAGCCGTGTGCTATTTTGCAAACCGAGTGTAAGTGCGAACGGATTGGGGCGGATTATGATGTCACCTAAGCCGTTTCGTGATTTTGCCTTGCTGTGGCGGTGTTCCTCCTCGTTCTATTTGGGTGGGCACGCATAGGCACCACAACAGGCGTGTCAGAAAGTTGTGTAAGTACTTTCAATTTTACCATAATCGATTTGTTGTAATAATTGGCTTTGAGGGTTTGTTTCCTGCGGATTGGATATTCGAGAGTGGATAAACTTGGCGAATGGTGCTTATTAGGTTTGTTTGTAAAATAAATTGGCTTAAGTACGCTTGCACAGCTCACTGTAGGAAAGCCAATGATACCTGTGTGGTGATGTGTGTAGAATATTTAATAGTAAAAGGAAGCTTAAACCTTTAGACGACATCTGTCAAACAGTTAAGTTGTTATCGAGCCACATTGTAAAGCTTGTCATTTTGTATTGTTTTTGAGCTGTCAAACTTTAAAATGTATTCTAAAAAATCTAGGGTAATCTGGATCTATATCTATGGTAATGTAGAATATTGAAGAACTCGGATACGTTACCGATTCCTCCGTCCATGAGTCAAGCGTTACAGACTCTGGCTGTATGTCTACAGTTGCGGTTAGTATTACCAAAAACCCGACAAACCATACGCCTCTGACTCAGTCCACCATTTGCTCGACAAAACAAAAAGCTAGACTAAATGTACGAATGAATCAAGTTGCGTGTATCTCAATCCCGTTAAGAATGTCCGCGAAGCACAACAATCCGTTTTCCTGGACACTACAAACAACTTCGCATTGCCGATTGCCCTACAAACCGGGAGATAACAAAGTGCAATTATTAAAAAAAACAATACAAATCATTCCGCACCGTACCCAGGTACCGAGGGTGTGTTTTTGTTCAGCACAGCGAGCACCCAAATCGAACCATGTCTCTGGCCAAGGATTAAGCTCATAATGTTTGTTTTCGGAGGGAACGATCCCACGGAGGAAAATAAAAATCAAACCATAAATTTACAGCTCCAAAACCCTCCCCGGTTCCAGTTCGACACACACACACACAGCCTCTCCAGCCTTGTTCGATAAACACTAGCTTCCAGCATCAGCCGACAATCCGACCCTGACCATAATGCCGACCCCTTGCAGTGCCGTCGTCACACCTTATAGCCGCGGTGACTTACGGTGTTGTGTGCTGTGGCGAACGCCTTTGATGGTCCGGACCGGGTGACGAATGCAGTTTTACTCTGCTGACGCACCACCTTGGTATGGGCAGGCGTCACACCAACACCGCGTGCGTGCGAATAGGTTCAACCGGGGATCAGACTGTTAAGAGCTTATAAAGCGGGGAAGGTGATTTGATTCTTCGCGGCTGGCTTGTTGCTGCTGCACATTGCTGCGGAAGGAAGTGTCGGTGATCTGTCGTTGTGTGCTTAGGGAGCAAAAGCCGCGGACCTTCCACACGCGCCACACTACACGCTCGCCCCATCGAAAGCTCTCGCGCAACCAAACCGACTGGAACGCTGGTTTAGGAACGCGGCGGTGCATAATTGCTGCTCGCGCCGAGGCACACACAAGGTTCCATTAGGTCGCAAGGTTCCGTTTTCGATGGAAGAAAAGGATGCAGTGGTTTTCGCAGGTCCGCACGGTGTCCGCCGTACGTACATTAGAGCGACACTCGAAGGCAAAGGCTTCGCGGCCTCGATTCGGAAATAAGTGACCGTGCGCAAAGTCTTCCCTTTCGCTTGGACCGCGTGGTGGTGTGCGGTTACAAGCGGCTTAAAAGCTTAAATATATGCGCTAGCTTTTTTTGTGCCGTAGCAACGGCCGCTTTGTTTGTGTCTTTAAAACATCGGCAGGGCCGGGGCATTGGAAAGCCATCGGGTTCGATGGATGGAGCGCGAGGCCAAAGATATCCAAATACTGCACCACCATCACCACGCGCACATTACTCTGTCTGCACCTCCCTTGAAGTTTGCATCGGCGGACGTGTTATATAGACCGTAGAGTAGGAAATGGTATCACACGACGATCGCGCATCATCGATTGAGCCTTTCGCCGAGCGCTCATCGAACGTCAATCGAACGCCATTGATCGCGACCGAGAGGATCATCATCATGGCGGTGCGGTGATCGGTTCCGTTCGGTGAAGGGCTCTGATTCACTATCGCTTTACCAAGCCCCGCTCTCCTTCGCACCCGCCTTCCCCCCCAGGGCATCGATTGAAGATTGAGTGGTGGATGAATTAGTGTGCGCACCGCGGCGATTGAAGTGATGCAAATAGGCGGTTCCGGTGCTTCGGCCTTTTTTTTCTCTCGGCTGTTGTGCTGCCCATGGAATCTGCTCACATCACACGGCCATGATACTTAATCGGTATTTGATGATTGTTATTATTTCCTCCTTTTTTATGCGCGCCTCTCGGTGAATGGAGTCCGCTTGTAGAGACCTGTGCCGAGACACAGACACTTGTGCTGTGGGCAAATTTCGCGTTTCGCTACATCTTTCGGGCTCCGCTTAAGCACACATGGTGCGGCGCACAACTCTTCCCAGTCTCCAGTGTGAGCGGAGTCTCGTTTTTTTTTTGTTCGCCCTCAGTTTCTATTTCAACAACCCATCACTCACGAGCCGGGATTCGCGCACATCGACCAGAAACCGGAACGTGGCGTGTGATTTTCATCCACGGTGAGCGAACGATTGACGGACGGAAAACAGTCGCGTTTCCAACCGATATATAATCGGGGCTTGTCTGGCCAATCTCACCACCACCAAATGGGGGTCAAACGGGAAGCGTTTTGGTAGTGGTGACCCTTTCTCCTGACGGTGACCTTAGTGAAAGCGAAATTTAAATTATTCATCGAACGCCTTCGAGAGGTCTCTTCGATTCGATCGATTCATCGGGTCTGCATATAAGTTTGGGTTTTGGTAGCGACTAGAGAGCGTGTTTGCGTGTGTGTGTGTTTTACTTTTGACAGCAACAGGAAATAATTACTTTAGGTCGTGCTTTACTCAAAAGGAAACCAAAGTTTGTTTTCGATGTACACATTTCGTTGGAAGTCTAATTTGGGCGACTAATTATGGCACGTTATTTTGGAATACCGTCTCCGAACAAGCCTTGCGAGAAAATCGATTATTGAAACAGATGTGGTGTACTTGCTTGTCTGGCCAATCTCACCACCACCAAATGGGGGTCAAACGGGAAGCGTTTTGGTAGTGGTGACCCTTTCTCCTGACGGTGACCTTAGTGAAAGCGAAATTTAAATTATTCATCGAACGCCTTCGAGAGGTCTCTTCGATTCGATCGATTCATCGGGTCTGCATATAAGTTTGGGTTTTGGTAGCGACTAGAGAGCGTGTTTGCGTGTGTGTGTGTTTTACTTTTGACAGCAACAGGAAATAATTACTTTAGGTCGTGCTTTACTCAAAAGGAAACCAAAGTTTGTTTTCGATGTACACATTTCGTTGGAAGTCTAATTTGGGCGACTAATTATGGCACGTTATTTTGGAATACCGTCTGAAGAAGTCTTGCCTAGAAAATCGATTATTGAAACAGATGTGGTGTACTTGCTATTTATATATTCTTTGCTTCTGGTGAAAGGCACATCTTCGTTCCAATCTTTATCTGATGACATTTATTCCAACTATTCCCAAAGTCAGGAGAAGAAGTACTTCATATGATATCTGCAAGATGAGAATCGATTTACGAGAACTCTTAGTTTGTATAGGAATAATCACCCTATCAGGATACCGTGAGGCCCACATCACGTGTAATGCGTAAAGTCAACAACAGAACCAGTATTCCTCTTCGCGAAACACTATCTTTGCGGGTGTTTGGTTGAAACCACAACTTCCCTAGCATCTTGGTGACTCCATGACCAACGACCCATGACGGGTAGGTAGATGTACTGATATGAATTTGGTTTTATATTAAACATCGTACGCATTATCGAAAACATAAATTGATCTATTTGATTTGGATGTTGTTTTTCCGCTGTTTGGGTTAACCGTCATAGCAACCGTGTTATGCTTTTCCGTCTTAAGAATTTCGGGTTGGCGTTCGGTTATATCTGACCCGGAGGCGAGGATGGGCCAATCTTCTCAATGATGATATTGACAGGGTTTTGGTTCGGATGATGTTATTGATTTGCTGCCCTGACTGCCCGTGCTGCTCTGCTCCCATCTTCCGGCCATGGGTTTTCCAATCGGTGCGCGCCGTGCAACCCGGCAAACATATCGCCCCGGGGACATCCGCTATCTGGTGGGATGTATCGTGTAACATCAGACCAGCCGTGACAGCAACTGCTGTGCCCGCTTTAATGCGGTGATGCGTGATTTTTCTCCGATTTTACAACGGCACTACGCGGTCTTGACTTCGCTCGATAGTATCCTTAACCTCTGCTGGTGCTGCCGAACGTGCTAATGTTTATCGGAGTCAATTTATCAAATCAATCGAACGCGGTGGCGCGTTGTTGTTGCGGCATGAGCCCTTTTCTCGCCGAGCCTTTGGGTGCCACATGATTGCGTGTTTTTTTTTTGTTTGTTGCTCTGCGTCTGTGTGTGAGTGCCTGTTGTTGTTGTTCCTGTCAGCTTCCACCCCCCTCTTGAAAGTGCCTCTCCAACCTGCGTTCCCACAAATCATCCATTACGTTCGATTACGGTGCACAATTTTTGCTGTGGCCTAGCCGCCATAACCAGCCGAACGCAGATTGTTCAAAAGTATCAAGAAGCCGGGAGAGGAAAAAAAAAATCGGAGCCGTGGCTGACTCCGTTCTTTCAACGCGCCGTTTAGTTGCGTTGTTTTGTCTTCTTTTGTGTAAAACTCAATCGTTTTGTGCTACTTTATATTTTTATCCTTCCATCGCCATCGGGTGGGTGGCGTTTGGCTGCGTCAGTGCGAAGCGCATCGGAATCACTGACGTCATCGGAAAAAGATCGAACACCGCCCGAACGCGCTTCAATCAATTCCGGTGTCTTTTCAATGTCCTAGAAATAGAGCATTGTGGGGCGCATTTGGCGCAGGGTGATAATAGTGGGTTCCCTGAATTTGAGGAGGTGAAATTTTGAGGGCAAAAAAACTTGGGGCTGAGAGTTTTCGGGGCTGAATAAGTTTATTCCTTTTGTTGGTGACGTTTGGGTGGATAGAAAATAAGTCAGGCGGATACTATGTTTGGAACGATGATTTTATTGGATGGGTATCCATGTTGAAACAAGGAGGTGTAGACGATTCTTAAGCTTACAATGGAGACTGTAAGCTTGTTGTTGCCAACTTGCAGTTTGTAAGTTTGCTTCTCAAAAGGGTGCTGATGTCTAAGGTCCCATTTTAGACCAATTTAAGAATTCATGAGGACTCGTAGGGGTGTATGTCTTTACAAACTATATTTATAAATCAGTTGTTAAGAGACCTGAAGGAAAGGCTGTGTTTAGTTTGGAAAATTAAACCCGAACATTTTTACCGAAATTGACGCTTTGGTCATAAACTAGAACTTCATAAGACATCTTTATTATGTTCCAAAAGAATGGTTTTTTGAAAATCGTCAACAGACAACAAAGTCCTCTGCAGACTGACGTCCTGCTGCTTTATGTTCTGTTGTCTGCGGTTTTATCCTTCCATAATCTCCAAGTCCAGCCGAGGTGATCGCTCCATCTCGTTTACAGTTCAAAAGATATTTAAAGCCCCACCGAAAGCTGTCGGCATTGTGGTTAGGTTTGATTATGTTCAAGACTCCCTTTGTATGTGTCTCGTGCATGTGTTTTAAGCTTTGGAAAGTCTTGACCAATGTACGGTTGGATAAATTTAGCAAAACCATTCTTCTATACACCTCACACAACTGGAGGAGGAGTTTCCAAGGAGTCAATAACATCTCTTGCTCGTTGGCGCTACACAAAGCCACCGGCAAATGAGCATTTCCGGGACAAAAACATGGTTACTGACAGCAAATGTTTCAGCAAAATTTCCATTCCAACCGACGTGCCGGTTACGAGTAAGGATTCCATAATTAATTTTTGTAATGACCTGCATGGAAATTTGGAAATATACTAGCTCTCTCATGTTTTTGTTTCTAGTCTAGGCTTACGCAAGGCTCACACCGTTTTGTACCACTTGTACAGTCAGGAAACAAATGGGCACCTTAAGCTCATTTTGTGGAGTTGGAAAAACAAGCGGAGATCGGCACACAGAAGCACACTATGTGTCAGTGGCTTCATGAAATACCTGTACATACGTTCATACACTCAGATACACACACACAAACGCCCGTATAAAGGCTGCTGCTGGTACAGCAACAACAAAAAAACAGGATCCGCTTTCGAAACCGAAAGCTAGCCCGGGGCGAATTAATTTTCCAAGAATGCAAAAGACTGGGGCTTAATTGGAAAACAATTTCGGTTAGGTAATTTTTGGGGGGAACTTTGCCGACAGACGTGTATGTGTGTGTGTGTGTGTGGGAAGCAGGAAGTTAGGGAGAGATGGTGGTGGTGGAAAATGGTTGTAGAACTACCGGAAAATGCTGCCTGGAATGTGGTGCACGGTGACGCCCGCAAAGAAAGCGAGGGCGTTGTTTGGGAAAAAGGTTCTGTGTCTGTGTGTGTGTGTGTTTCGATGTTTCCAGGGATGGATGGTTTTGGTTGCCCCGGCCGAGAGATGGACGATGTGTCGGATCGGTTTTCAATTCTCTTTGTTTCAGCCAGAGCTCTACAATCGAGGAACTGTGCCTGCATTCTATGTGTGTGTATGGATGAGGTTTTTTTGTGTTAGTATTATTGCTAGTAGTTGTTGTTCTGTGCGGCCTTTTTCCATTCTCATTTCCAACTATAATTAACTCCAGTGCTCCACTTTCAATCACATGTGCGTTCGGGTGCACATGCTGCTACTGGGGCGGGCCCACATGTTGAGTGCTGGAGTACGTACTACACACCACACACATTAACTTGCTCGTCCATGAAGAAGCACCCGGCGGTACTGTGCCTCAGGTCACCCAAAACACAGACGACACCCCCAAAGGTCAACACGGGGGGAAGGAACATTCGTTTGACAGCTATAAAAAAGGGAAAAGAAAATGTACACACATACACACACACACACACGGACAAAATTATTCATCCGTTAGCGGAGGCATCTTAATCAGGTTTTACGTCCGTTGGCTTTTTTTCTTGCTGCCGATGTTGTTGGTGTACCAAATCGCATTAAACTGCTGCTCCGGGTGTCGCCTCGAACCCGACCCGTACCCGGGCGCAGGTATAATTCTTGTTAATTTCCCTCACTCACTCACAGCAGAGAGTGGACTGTTTTAAAGTAGCATTAACCCTTGAATGCCTTTTGGTTGGGGAGAAGATTCTACGAATTTTGCAATCGTCCGATAAAAACTCAACTGCACTTGTCGAAACACTTGTTTTGTAATCTAACTGCTGTGGTATTTTAACGATTGCTGTTATTTTGAATAGCTGCTTGAACGATTCGGTGAACGGCAATATCACGGTTCAAATTTACGGGAAGCAATAGAAGCAGAAGCAAAAATCTTGGAAATGCTAAGGATTATTTGGTCAAAATGGCTGGTATTCTATTTTGCGAATATTTTCGTACGAAATAGCTGAAATATTTGCAGCGAATGTGCATTTTAGAGCTATCGATTTCGGCGAATCCAATTTGTGGTTTGCCATTTCCTTGACGACAATAAAAAACTTACTATCCAAAGGCTTTCAGTCATTTTAAAGCAAGGTTTTTGATATTTAAATTATATTGGTTGGGTCATAAGGAATTGCAGGAGGTACGGTTGGTAGATTGTAGTGATTGATAACAATTAAAGACTCTGCGGGCTAGACTGTCCGGCGTCTTTTTCATGATGTGAACGGCCCATCAACATTCATGCAATCGTACGTCTACTAGAGATCGTCTCTAAACTGTCCTTGGGTATCTTCTTTCGTGGCCTGCTCCTTGGGAGCACGTCTAATAGAAATGGCCTGGTGTCTAATCCGTTTCCAGGAAACTCGGTCCATGGCTGCACTCCTCCATCCCCGGCTGCATCCGATATCCCTCAGGTCTGACTCTACTTGATCCAGCCAACGAGCTTGCTGTGCTCCTCTACGCCTCGTGCCGACACAGGACATATACAGGATAACAAATCAGAGCATTGCTTTCTCGAACTTGATTCTGAGTCCATGCAACAGAAGCGTATGTGAGTACGGTTGGCAGTGGAATTTTGATCCAAAATAGGTGAAGTTTTGTACGAACTTCACGATGTAAACATCTATCGGTACATACACTCTAGCCTTGGTATCTCTGACCATTCTAGACCAAGACTCTCCGAGGTTATTTTTCATCGAAATTGAGAGAGTTAGATGAAAGCAAAAATGAGTAGTCAAACGAGATCTCTTTGACCGCTAGAACGCTACTTGCCATCGAAGGGTTCAACCTATCAAACGTCAAACCGTAGTCAGTAAAAACGGTAGTCATTTGTCGGGGTGTTGCTCTCTATACAGTACTTGAACGATGTTTCCACTGGCGTTGTTTCATCCACTTTACGATGCGATCAGCTTTATTATGTAAAGCTACGTTTACATACTAAGAAACCGTCGTCCGGGCCAGTTCCCAGTGTGCACACGGAGACAGCGAAAGGAGGAAGCGCTCGCATAAATCGACCAAATTGCGGCGCACCGGGGGGGTGTTCGGCTTTCACAACCGAGTAACAGAACACAAAACTATTTTCAGCTCATCATTATGTCACGATGGGCGTCCCATCGCGTACTACGCCTTTCAGAATTTGGGACCGGGCCGGTGTGATGGCTGAGCGGATCGCCACAGATTAGGCCTAATAAAAATGAAAACAACGGATTCCCCTGAGGAGTCGGCACACACAGAGTCGTTTAGTTTGAAATTCTATACTCCGTCTCCGTCAACAGGTTAGACGGCCAGTTTTAGTGCTGCCTTACCGGTCTGCAAAACAGTGAGGCCCGCGGAACAGATCCGATTGCCATCCGATCCTCGTTGGTTGGGCCTGGTATAAAAACACAATCCAACATTAACGCAGAACCGGGTCAACCGGGCGGAAGACCCGTTGGGCTGGGAAACAGCGAGAGGGACGAGAGAGAGAGAGCGAGTTTATCCTAAGGGGTGGACAGTCGAACGAAGTCTCACAGGAAAAACAGTGCAAAACAGCAAGAAAGCCTCCCCGGGGGAGGTTCGAGTTGTTCGAGTGAAATCCATTTCCATTTCCCGCGTGGAAAATGTGTTGCTTCCCGGGGCCGGCGTTTTTCCTGCGCCCGGGCCCGTGGGTGTGTCATCTGATGCCGATACGAAAATAGAGCGAATTGACTGAACGGAATATGCGGCCGGTTTGCTCACATCGTTTCTTATCCCACATTCATAAATGTTGGTACATGACGGGATATCCACGCACATACAAACACTCCCAGCGGTGGGAGCCTTGTTTCCAAGTAAAACCCTGGCCAAATGGGGAGGAAAACCGAGCTCATAACGAAGTGAGCAAAGCGGGCGGACAGTGGTAGTACAGGGGGATCGTTTGTCTGTTCATTATTCATATATCCAGTTTCCGGTTTCGCTTTGCTATTAAGTTATGTATGAACTGACAGAGACCGTCCGGCTATGGTGGTTCGGCAAAAATTAAACCAAAAAAAAAAATCCGTTTTCTATCTTACCTCATCCCGCCTGGTGCTGCTGGTGCTCAGAAAAAGGGGCAAACCAACAAAAAAAAAAAAGAATCATTAAATCTATCCATCATAATAGATCGGCACACTAGGGCTGTGGGCAGAGAGGTTGGCAGAGGTGGCACCAGCAAAAAGCGCATTTTGCTACGCAACACTAAAACACTCGGGATGAGTTCCCGACTGTCAATGCTTCTTCAAATCCGCTACTACTACTGGCTGGGCTGTACGTGGCACCATAAAGCGAATAACGATGTGGGAAAAGTCGTCGACAGCCAGTTTGTTTTGGTGAAAAAATGAATGTACAGTACCGCAAACGCATATCCGGACAGCTAGAAATCAAACGATTGTTTGCGTTTATGGGCGATTGAATCGAAAATCTGACAGGCCAAGTGCCCGAAATGGACAGAGCAATGTAAGGAGTCATGTTTTCGGTAGCTTTATTAATTTGTTTCTTCTAATATGGCTTCAAAATTCATTCTTTAATTGTTGATGTACACTACCTCGATTGTTTAGTTAATTAACGTTATACAAGATAAAGTATTTTAAGTATTTGGGACTATAACGAATTTAGCTAGAAAATCTTCTTCTTCTTCTTCTCCTCCTCCTTTTTCTTCTTCTTCTACTCTGTGAGGTATTCCTCGGTACTACTTGGAAATCCAGCTACCTGGGCCTTTCCAAGTTACTCCGCTGGTAAGAGCTAGACCTGCTCCAAAACCTCCCTCACTACTTTAGGACATCTCTTTTCTCTAGTTAGAAAATCTTCTGTCAAACTGTCAAGCAATCACAACAGTCAATGTTAAATAAGTAAACACATCCCGAAATATTTGACATTTGACATTCAATTTTGACAGCTTGTTCGCGTCACAAAGTGCTAAGGGGCTGCTTTAGCAAATGTCGTTTACGACAAACGATAACGACATGTCTTATGAGTGCTCTAGCATTTGTTGGCCAACATATAGCTGTCGGTCAAGCTGTCAATCGTCAATCTAACCAAAACAAACAAATACTTTTAGCGCTGGATAGTTTTGTCTGTCAGATTGTATGGATAGTTTACAGAATTTTAGCTGTATAACGTCAAAACATATTCAAAAACCTGGCTTAGGTCATCATAGACCCCAGTGGTAGAATTTGTGGATATGTTCTTGACTGTTGACTGATAGCGATATCGCTAGTACTCTACTCCAAAATGTAAACCGATTTCGGTGGATATTTTTTACCAAAAAGTTAAACATTTCTGTAATTTCAAGATGTCCGAATTTGCGTTTAAAGCACTGTAACTCTACACATCTACTCGCACATCACCACCGGCTGCTTAAAAATTCATCCACTGACCGTGGAGTTCGTGAGGCAAAACATGGCCGGCAAGAGGTACGGCGGCGCACGTTTTGGTGAAAAATTCATCTTACAAAACTGAATAAATGATTTTCGGGTCTGACACCGTTCGGGTACCGGATGTTCCGGTGTGGTTGCGTTTATTATAACATTTTTGTATTTCCCGTCTCCCTCCGCATTTTCTCCTCTTCGGTGTTTCAGTACAGATTTTCCCCGTTTGCCCCGAAGGCTCTCCCCACAATCGAATGCGGTAATTATGCATTCCAGTGTCAGTATATTGTTCGCCGCACGAATTAAGATGCGTGTGTGTGTGGTGCATGTGCGAAAATGGGCAATAATAAAATACCAGCGCCACTCGACATTCGACGTCGGTGTGGTCACTCGTCGGTGACACTGGAAGAAGGAAAACCCGTATATAATCCATGATCATTTTTCTTTCACCGTCAGACAATGTTGGCCGGAATGCGCCTGTTATCATTCCTTCGATGTAGATTAATGTTTACCAAACTTAAAAAAAACATGTATGAAAGTGTCTTTAATTAAATTATTTGTAATGGGCAACAACAACAAGAAAAGGAAAACCCTTTCCCGTTCGCTGCACATGTTTTAACCGTCGCATTCCTATACGGTAATGAAATAATCTGTTTCGGAAATTTGGGCTCCCGTCAAACGCTTTTCTTGGTCGAATTTACATAAAGCGTCATTGTTTGTACACAACCGTTTCGGTAGTTTAGCGTTTTGCAACAATGCTGTAACGAATTACGTGCACGTCCGTAACGAATGCCACACTTTTGTTTCGTTCGGGTCAGGACCCCCCAAACAGTGCGAGTGTGTGTTTGCAACACAGCCCTTTCCGGCCGCCACATCTAATGAGCCATTAGAGATAGGGGGGAGGCCTCCGGGAGGACAACAAAAAGCAGCACACACTCGTACACATCGGTAACGAGTGCATAAGATGACCGTAAAAGCGTGTTTCACTTCCGTTCCAAAACAACTGCCACACACACACACGGCCACTGGACGTTGGTCACCAAGGTATCGCCGAACGGAGGAGGGCCTTCGGTAGGGCGAACGAAATTATGTTGTAAAAATAAAAGTTTCCCAAACGAGAGGGCGAGCGAGAGCGAAACGAAGGATTCCTCAGTACGGTGTGGGTCTCCGGCCTAAGGGCAACACACAAGACAAGACAATCGAACATGGCAAAGGTCGAGGGCAGGTTCGCGATCTCGACACCACCACTCGCTTGCCGACGTATTAGAGACGCACCTTTGGCAGACAGACACAGACAAAACTCGGGCAACGATGATGATGATTATCGGAACGTTCTTGGGGGACTTTCCCTTGGGACATGTTTTGCTGTCAAGCGACAAACGCACGCTCCGGGGCCACTGTGCGGCTGTGTCTTGGACGGGAAGAAAGTGTATCACAAACCGAAATTCCGTTTCGGCGGGCCATGACGTGAAGCAATGCAATAAATTATAATTACTTTTTCGTTGCATGTGATAAACAGCGACAAGGATAGATTAATATTGCCGGCTGGATTGGGGCAATGATTTATGAATTGGTTTATTGAGAGGCTACATTTGTTATTATTGTTTTGAATGTTCCTTTTGTTTTGCCGTTTAAAAGCCTAGGTTCACAGCATTGACATTTCGTGAACCTCCTCAAGAATCGGTACCGGTAAGGAGGACTCACATCTCTTTCGCTCTTTCGAATTTCTTATGGCATCATGACCTTACTAGGTCGTATGTTCGGACATATAATAATGGATTTGTTGGATATGGCAGCTACGTTTCTACAGCAACATTTATAGGGTTCCGCAGGGTTCCCTTGTATTCAAAACTGAAAACACATGACACTACCTAGTAAGATATTTTAAAGAAGTTTAATTTAAGTCTTCGTAAACATATTTGCAGCTCGATTCGATACTCGTCTAAGGCCAATCTATGAAGATATTGATCAAGGATAGTCCTGACAATTTTAATACCAAGGCCCTCGGAGTGGATAATCTTTGATTTTTTAATAAACAAAACTCATGCGACATTCGAGGTAGAACTCAAGCAATGATGTAGAATTGATAGACTTCGAACAACATCATACGATTGAAGTGTTGATAAGAGTCATTTTGAATCTTCGTTGATTGATACGTTGGGAAAGGACACATATGTTTGGTCACCTCATGAGGATGGTCCATAGCAGTCGGTTCCGTTGTCCAACTGGGTCATAATACCCGACCGATACAATTTAAATAATAATCAAAACAACAACATTGTTGCACCCTTGAAGTAGCAACATTACAGCCACCCGTGTTTTGCGAGCACACATCCTACGGGTGCAATGGAAAACGCTGTGCGCATCACCGCCCTCGTCGCTGTCACGCGAAATATGCAACGCTCGGTGTCGGTGTGGCCTGATTTTCTCACCAAAACCCATAGCGCAATAGCGTTACAGTATTGCAATTTAAATAGCTTCCCACCTTGTGGATGATGCTCCTGCATCTTGTAAAGCCTTACGCCAACGTCCGGAAAGAAGCTGACAGCCCGTTTTCGAGTGGGTGCTTGGACCGATGGATCCACGCATCACGGTGGAGAGCCGAGTCGTGCCATTGTCGCAGCCTCCGAACACAAAAGGTAACAAACGTGGGGTGAGTCCCGGCTGTATCGTATTCGGTGCAATGCTGGTTGGCTCTCTCTCTCTCTCCTGATGCTCAGTGATGGCTAATGCAGTAGTAGTAGTAGCAGTAGTAGCAGCAGCATCAGTACACCCTCCAATGACTGGCATTTTATTTACATCGTCAGTCGCGCACACTGTGAAGGCATCAGGCAGGCAGCTCGCAGCTCGGTAAGATGTGCTCCTCCCTGGCAGTGAAGGGTCTAGTTTGCTGTCGACGCTCTTAGTAGGAGAACTAATTAATTCTACAAACATACCCGCTTGGCGTAAACATCCACTTTTGTCTCGGGGCCGTTTTCAGGTGTCCCACACCGTTTCCTTTTTTTCCGGGGGTTCTTTTACTTTCTGCCGTGATGTAGTGACGTGAAGAGCGGACTCTCTGGACTCCGTTTTGCCAGCGTGCGGGGAGCGTAACGGTATGGTTACTTTCAGGGTTCACTCCCCACAACAGTACGGTCTAATTCTTGTGAAAGCTAAAACCGTGATGACGTCTTCTGCTCGGTTTGGCGAGGTGTGGTGCAAAAACACTCACTGCTTAGTAGGCGGCCGGCAGGATCTAATAAAACGGTAGGCCGTTGCCCTTAGCGCAACGTTGGGCTCCGGAAGCTTTGCTGCTAGGTTTGGCAGATCCTCGTGAAGCATCTACCTGTGCCAAAGTATTATTATTAATCACCAGGCATAACAACGGGCATCCTCCCGAAAAGTCCATTGTCGGGATCCATTGGGGATGAAACACTTCGGCCGTCGAATTAACATCCACAATTAATTACTCACTCTCTCCTTCGCTCGCTTTCTCCCAGCAGAAAGGATTTTGCGCGCAGATCAGTCCGCAAAAAAAAACCGGAGCACAACACAAGCATGCAAGTCCTTCTTCGAACTTTCGACGTTAGAACACCTTTTTCTGCCCTGGCCGCCATTTTTCGACCCCTAATGTGTTCTGGTGGGAAGGCTTTCCAAAAACATAACCCTAAAAACCCGGGACCTCTGCCGATGTAATTAACATGCCGGGTTTAAAGAGGGTGTATGCGTTGGTTACCGGATCTGGCGAGCGCACTGAGGAAATTGGTTTCTCTATTAAGCAATCTAAACGCCTAAAGAGCCCACTCATGAGCTGATGTAATGAAATGATCTATTTGATTGACTCACCGGAAGATGATGGATTGTGTATGGCGAAAGAGGGTTCGCTTTTTGCGATGCGTCACAAACTAGAATTCCTTCGCATGTGACACCACGCATCTAAGCTCTGATACGGCGATTGAATATCAAATTGGTGATTGCATTTGCGTACCGGCGACTGGGCGATTGATTTTTCATCGATCGTCAAAGATGGCAGCATTAAATGAAGCACCCAATTACTGATAGCACCGATAAGGCACACACAGCGCCACACAGTGAAGTAGTTGTCTAGCGAGGAGGGATTGCAAGATAACGTCTGGCGGATGAGTGTGTGTTGGAAGTACTTCGAACCAAACACAACTCTACCAAATCGTATGCTATCATGAGGGTGCGGCGAGACTTGCGGTGATGTACAAAAAACTTCCCCCACTTTAGACGAGGTTGGAGCGTTTCGGAGAAAAAAATCACTGTTTTGCAATCACTGAGTGGCGCTATCTAAGTCAAATATAATCTTGTCCTAGCATAACAAGCGCACCGAAAGGGTCCGAAAATGGCCAGATTTTACCATATTAAATATCACGCATCGCGCACCCAATAGCTCGAAATGGGTCCGGGTAAATGGCTCGCGCAATCAATCATCGGCAGTTGACGGACGCAAGATTGAGTCAATAGGCATCTATTGCTTGTCTAATAAACGCAAAGCCCTCAACGCAGCTCGGCGAAAGATGGGTGTATGCAATTACTGGAAGTGGGCCATATAAAGAACGAAACAGAAGGGAGAAAGCGGAGCGTGTGTGTGCTTCGGTTGACCTTCCACGACTCGGTTATTGGTTTATGGTATGCGAAATCGTTTATGGCACTAAAGATAAAGAAGGTGTGAACAAAACCGTCCAATGAGTGTCATGATTTGCTCTCCTGGGTCGTTGTTTTGTTTTGCTGCCCCGGGACGAAATGGTGCCACAGGCGATGCATTTAAAACAGTATTAACTATCTTCGGGTAATTATAGACATTAATTTAACATTTAGGGTGAAATTTGCTTTCTTTTCTAGGTTAAGGGGTTGGGTTCGATTGATCAAAACTTGCGGTATCGGAGTGCAGGAAGATAAATGACAATAATGTTTGAGAATTAGTTGCTTTTAGTACCTGCAAATATGCTCAACTTCGTTTCTGTAACTTAATTTGTGTGTTAATATGGAAAGCGATCAGGACACCTCGAAGTCCTTTAAACTGGAGATACTCTAGAATGTCTAGACTGCAACGCAAAGTATGAGATAACGGAGAGGTATAACAGCAGAAGCAGAGAAATCCATTGTTCTGGGATGTTGGTTCTATAGGCTCCACCAGCTCTTAAGATCTAGAAGATACAATCAAGACACAACAGGCGTGATTTTTGATACTCTGGTACGTCCGACAGTCCTGTAGTGGTCGCCAATAGGATGCTAAAGTTCTGTAGTGTGTTTATTCGCTAGAACTTGCTACAATAACCAAGCTCAATTTTACCGGAGTGCGTCCCTCGACCCCTTAAATACTACCAGCTCGCAATCAATCACCAATATTCACCGAAAAGTCTTATATCGTTTTACAGCGCGAACAATGTAGCAATGGGTCCTATACAGAACAAACTCCCTCCACTCGAAAAACTATACAGCCCCAAAGATTCTCCGAGCCAAAGGCTGGAAGTGGTTTTCGGGTCACTTGAAATTGATTACAAGATCACTTCGCCGCAATCGTGACAGGCAACGGCGATCTTGTACATACCCCCACGACTCCAAACAAAAGTCTCTCGCTCTTTCTTTGGCCATTAGAAAATTAAACACAATTTATCCAACTAAACACCGAGAGTTTTTGGGGGTGCCAGGCTGTGCCGTTGCGGCTTCTCGTCACAAAGGCGACACGGAACAACATTGTTCACTTTTTCTCTTCCATTTTCTTTTGTGAACTAGTGGAGAGTTTCTTCGGTCCGCGGCTCACCACCACCAGCATCCGCATACTTTCGGAAGCAGCAGCAGCATCAGCATCCTTCATAAAATTGAACAAACGTCGTTCGGTTCCGTTTCGGAGTACGTAAAGTTCCGTCCGCGCGTCATATTGGGCGCTCACTTTAAAATTAGACTCCATTCAATCAATCAACCAATTCAAACACACGCACTTGCACAAACGCACACACACACCAAGAGAGCGCGAGAGAGTGGGCACCGTTCTATGTTTCAAATCACCCGCGACATAATCGGAAAGTTTTCGAAGTTTTGTCATCGTTTGTGCGGACAAAAACTTCTGCTGGGTCGCTGATTGATGGTGCAAAAAGGAACGGGGAGAACGATGCTGCCTGAGAGGGATTGTTTTTATTATTCCCCCCCTGCTCCCCAAATTTCCCTTCAAGTTTCCTCCGCCACTCGTGAGTGTCGACCAGTGTGCTCACTTTGGGATTGGGATGGACTTTGAAGTAGCATGCCATTCGGTGCCGTCAGAGTGGAAAGTGTACGCGCCGCTACGCATTCCGCGCCCCATGACAATGGGGCTTTGGGTCGTAATACTGATGTGACACGACGGTGCCCAGGCATGGGAGGAAGCATGTTGGGTGGAGAGATGCTTTCGATTTGGAAAACACTCAAACGCGGCTCGAAGTTAAACGTCACATTTTCGTTGTGTTTTTCCCCTGTTCCCGGTGCGCTGGTTGGTGTTGTGGGTTGGTGGATGAGTTTGTAGCTTTGTGTGTTTAAAGTATTTCAACAATTTTAAAGCGTTGCAAAGGTCAACTATGAGGATGGTTTTTACGTGTTTAAAACACGTGCAACTTGTGTGTAGAAATTTCGAATAATTTTATTATTTTAATGGCAGTTTTAAACTTCATAGTTTATTTTTGTTTGTTATCCCCTCATTTAATTATTTATCTGTTTGTTGATGTCCTTATCGATACATTTATGGATTGTTTTTACTCATTTACTCTTCCCTTTGTTTACTTATTTATCTTTTTACTGATTAAATTGTTAGTTTTATTCAATCGTTTCTAACACACGATTTTCTTTGTGTTTTTTATGTACTGTACATACTCATCATTTATTTATTTTTTCAAATTTACTATTTTAGTCTCTTGTCTTATTCGCTTATTTTCATTTTCTTGTTGAGCTTTTTATTTTACACAAAAATCATATTTTATGTTTGGAACTTTATTAAACTACAGCTTCTATCAGGTTCTAAACTCCGTTCCAACATGGTATAATGATCCATACCCGGAAATGTTAAAAATCAACCAAATAAACATTTGTTTACCATCCTCGAAACAAACTGTATACAATAGGGTAATTAAATATAATTATTTAAACTATGTTTATGCGCTGCCGTTGCGTTTTTGCTTTACGACGTGCCTATTTTATGATTTGCTACAAGTGCCACAACTTCCTGCTATTCTTCGAACCTTTCAATCCATGCAATTGAACCACGATCACGCAAGAGGCGTCTTTTCTAGCCGTCCAGCTGCGTGTACCCGGGTACACAAATCAATCCGTACCGATTGTGTGCGCGTGTGTGTGTGCGTGCGGCCAAACCATGACAGAATGTATACAAAGGCTTCAGTATCGTTTGCGAGAACCGAGACACCCGCGACGTGGAGAGAGCGGAATGTTTATTTCGTTTCAAAAATTTTACTACCGCAGCTAAACATGACATGAACAAATAATGTCCCATAAGCCCTCCCCGTCACAGTGCGGACCTGGGATGCGGACGATGCTCTGGCTTGTCTAATGCCTAAACAAGGTTGACGTGTATCTTGAATGGCGCTGCCCAACCGAAAGGAAAAACTTTGCAGCAAAATGAGGGCGTCATGCGTGCTTTGCCTTTCGGCAAAACCTTTTGCTCTTAAGCGAATTTAACATGTCCCCGGGTACGTAGCTCGTTCGCTAGTTCGCTTTTGACCCACTTTCCTGCAGCAGACTGCAGCAGTCAATCGGGATAAGATTCTATCAAAATGGCGGGCTGGGAGAAATAAGAATAATTAGCACAAAATAAGTTTTCCTCCCCCCAGTTTCTGACTGCATTGATGACGACGACCGGACGACGAGGTACGTTTTGACGCATCGATCTGCAGTGTTTTCGGGGGTTTTCTGCCCTGGTTTGTATATTCTCCTGGTCTCCTGCAAGGACAATTCCATTTCTGCGTATGTTACGCCACTTGTCTTGTGCGTGCGTGTGTGTGTGAGCTCATCACGCTCCAGATGCCAACCACCGTTGACAGATAATTAATTTGTCCCGCATATGCAAATGCAGCAAACGCAGTTTTTGCCATCCCCCGGTGTCCACTCTGCTGCTGCTGCTTTGCTGCTAGTGCTGTGGTACAGTGGTTTGTCATCGTCTACGGGGAAAAGGAAAACACATTGAAACCAACAACAACGACCAACAAAAAAACACACACAACAACGAAATATCTATCACTGGCAGTGCTCCACTGCATTGCAATGTGAAGTACGCTTCGGAATTCACTTTTTCCCGGAATACGTACGTGTGTGTAGAGAGCGTGCGGGAAAATGCAGTTGCGCCATCCTTGTGGCAGGGACATGCCGGATGACACAATATGTTATCCTTCGCTTCGGTGTGTCACCGTTTTCCGATCGTACGACGGACGAGGTGAGGTGACATTTCACCGGACCAAAGCTGGCTGGCTGGGAACGCATCCTGCAAAAGCTTGCAGCACACTGCTGCACACAGGATGGCCGCTGCGATTGACTTCATTAGTATGCGGCACTCATGTCCGGGACTCAAACCTCGTCTCTATATGTGTGTGTGAGTGTATGTGTATGTGTGCCCTCTTTTAAATATCCTCCCACGGAAGCTGATATCCGTTTTCACTCTCAAAAGCACAGAGTTGTTAGCTTTTTTTTCCAGAGAATTGCTTTTTTAGCTAATACCAAGGAAACGATTACTAAACCAAGTCCTGAAAGCTTCCGAGATTGGTACTATAGTCGACTATAATTAATGTTGGAAGATACAGCTTACAAAGCCAGCAAATGAATCCATGCTTGGGCATTGATGTGCGCCTCTAGCTGATGGGTTTCAACAGTGACAAGTACTTACTGTTAAATACCTATTTGACGGTAGGCAAAACTTTGGTACGCTTTGGTCACGAATTAAAAGTCCTTAACATTTCACAGATCCGGTCGGGGCAACTCATGCAAAGTCTATTGCCTCACAAACTCTGTCTCTATCTGCTGCTCTCTGTGTGCCGTTTGTATCTTGCAAATACGCGTAAGTGTTTTCTTTTGGGTGGCAGCAGTCATTTGATTGTTTAGAAAGTTTTAATGAACATACGCAAGACAAGCAGCAGTAGCACCAGCAGCAGTGCGCGCTTATGGTTTCGCACACAGCGTCTGGAATGTAAGATTTATTATTCGTACTTGGCCAGAGTTTCAAGTTGAGGTTTTTGGGGAGAAGCATTCCGAAGACAACTTTAACCACCGTACTGTCATGTGGTTTGGTAGCACCAGTCATACGCGGTCCGGAGTTTAATGGAGCGACTCGTAAATGAGATTGTTTGTTGGTGGTTTAATTTCTTTAGTGAGATGCATCCTACCGAAAGGGAATCTTGAAACCAAGCATTTAGTTGTTTGGTAGGGGATAGGGAATCTCCAGAAACGCATCAAACGGAGTTTTCGTTTTCGGAAGTCATGTCTGATTGTGTATTAGCTGCTTGTCGTCGTGATATGCAATCCACCGTGATTATGTCCGTAATGTGCTTCCTTTTCAAATTCAAATTCATTGCTTCTTTCACTGCACAGAAGCTCACGGACGCTTACGGACGGATGGGATTTGGGTAGGGAAAATCACAACAATAATGTGTCCGTCATTACTATGGTTTCACGACCCCGGACCCGGAAAGACGACATATCCCCTGCTAGGGGTTCTTCGATGACGACTTGCATGGACGTTGAATATCTTGTCCAATGTTGTCACCCTATGGGTGTGTAATCGTTAAATATTCGGTAAGTGTGTGTAGAACATGGGTTTTGGGGAGGGATAGTAGTTTTTTTTTATGGACCATTGTTAACTGGCACATTCTAGGGGAGCATCGGTAGCAAATTACTTTCCATAGCTGTGGTGTCTTTAGTTCGTTCTTGATTCGAAATTCGTCATGGCATCAACAAAGTTTTAGCTTGGAAATGTTATAACGAAGGGTGGAATTGTTTGAGACGATGGATTTGGTCGTGTAATGTGATTGTTATAATGTAACAAATTGAGGTAAATTGTGTATTAAATTGAAGGCTTTGTTATGGCATGAAATTTTGGTTTTTTGGAAAGTTTTTGGGAAATTAGCAAACAAATTGGCAAACAAAATAGATACACAACATTGCTGTACTAAGAAACTGACAGCACTGACAGAATTGACCACTGACAAATGACAGTTACGTCAGGCAGATTATAATCCGAGTTTAAAGTGCCGAGTTCACTTCTGCGTCGTCATAAAACAATTCTCATTGTGCTCATACCCTAAAATATTTGCATATGGATAGATAGAGCACATTCCGATGTGTCATTATCTTAAGTATCTACAAAGGCAACCAATACTATTAACATATGTAATATTCATCTCGATCTAACAACCGAATGGAATTTCCTATTGGTTTTGAATAAAAAAGCGCGCTTCGTTAAGGAACAAAACTCCTCCATCTTCACACAATTTGTTTAACCATTCAGATAAAGCTGTGGCACTCAATCGAGCCAATCGTTGGGTGCTATCAAAACGGTTACCCGAACCCCACCGGTTCGGTTCGACATTCGAAAAACCTTGAAATCCTGAAATGTATTTATTTACGCAACAGCGGAGAAAATGTGTCCGTCCGTGTGTGCAACGCTGGCAATGGTGGCGATAAGCGTTTCATTTGCTTCTCCGATAGCAAGCTCTTCGTGGAGATACGATACGAGGAACAATTCAGCGCATTAAAAGGCTTCCCTTCGCGAAGCAGCAGCGACCAGGCAGATGAAACGGTGCACACCCATATAGCGTTAACGCTATCAATGCATAACTTCGTGAAAAAAAAGAGGCTCCTTGGTGAAAACACCACGAAGAAACGAAATCCGAGCAACGGGGAAGGTCAAACCGTCCTCGGCGACTAGAATTTCAATGAAATTGTCATCGATTTTTTGGGTGGTGCGCTCTGGGCTGCTGCTGCTGCGAGTGTGTGCATCACGTTTCAGGTTTTGCCGTGCCGAAATGCCTGACTCCGGACGAAACGATTCCCGCGAGCCGCAGACTTTGGGTTCCAAATGCGCGGAGTAGCAAAAGTTCTCTGGTACGTGCGTTGCAATCCTGCCAAGACATCAGGTCTCCCTATACGTAGGGAGCTACGACGGTCGTAACCTGCACGATTCGCAGCTAAATAAAATAATACCCCAATGAGCATGGTGGATGCATGGAGCTGTGGAGCTCCAGGGTGTGGGAGCTTAAATTAGGTGATTTTTGGTATCCAATTATTTGCCATTGGGCACCCGTCGGTTGGATTGTGTTTTGGCGATGCGAGGCGTTAGTCTTAAGGGAATTTACATACCAAGCATGTGCCAAGTGGGCCATTGCATTCGGGGATTGCTACCCGGCTTCCAAACGATCTGAAATAGATCACCGAATTTCCGAACCAAAGCGCTGGAAAAGAGCTTCAATTTGGTACTCAACCGTTTCGAGGATTCGATTGGGAGTTTAGATAAAACTAAATTCCCTTAAAAAGATCCCACGCTGGCGCTAAATAAACAGAAA